>JAMPIV010018156.1:292500-297617 GCA_024509875.1 Oreohelix idahoensis | reverse complement strand
GCATGGTGGAGCTCCACAGGGCGAGCACCAGAACGAGATTTATTTGACGGTGTACTCTCCATAGAAAAAAAAAAGCGAGTTGCATGATACTGTGGTTTCCGGTGCGCCTTCTGGCCCAGTATCTACGACTTTAGCACCTGTTCAACGGGAGAGTGGGCTCATCCCTAATCTGTTTATGTTCCCAGTAGTAGACTATTCGCAAGCAGCCTGGGGGTGTCACTGCTCTGCGCGGACCTTGTTTACCGAGGCGGCGTCCGAGCTCGTATGGTGAAAATATGTTTGCGTTATCTTCAAAATAGCCCTGTCTTTCCCGTGGCTTTTCTGCCATCCTGCAACTTTGAGTTAGGGAGTTCTGAGCTCCAGTCTCTTTCCCAGGCATTTTATCCTGGCCTGGCACGCATACAGAGGACCCCACTTCTGGTTCTAAGGTAGCAGTTGGGGATAGGTGGGGTAGCACACTGTGCATTCCCCGTCATCCAGGGGGCTCTCCAACTATGCAGAGCTTGCACAATGCTGTGCTCTGGTTCGGGGCTCTCCCAAGGAATCCTCACGTCCTGCACAGAGCCACTTCCCGATACCCACCACCTGCCAACCCTCCATTGTAGAAATCTCCTGCATGCGGCCATCCAGTCAAGAGCCAGTATTAAGTCTGGTGCCCAAGTGATCCCCCCAAGCTCAGTGTGCAATGCTGGGTTCTCATCATGCTGCAACACAGGAGGGATTGTGATGCTCAGCCATCTCTCTCAATTCTGCACCGATAAGTGACATCGGGGACTTAACTTTGCCTCAGTACTGGGAGGCCCCATTTCCGGGTACACCACACACAGCCAATTGAGGCAACGGTCGCCATGGGCGTGATAGACGACAAACAGTGAAGAATGAGGCAAGAAAGCATTTAACCCATGAAGTGGGGGTGGATTGGTGCAGACCAGAGCATGTACCACTCGCCGGTGGGTTCTGCATCTACACCTATAGGGTTCCACCCACTCCTCAGCCCATTTAGTCTGGCCCCTCACCCAGGACCTGTCCGGCTTGGGTGACCCTGCCAGGAGTAAAACTCCCGCCGGCATAGCTCCCGGGATCATTGAGGCGCTCAAGCTCTCCAACCACGGCAAGGTAGGCTTACATGTGGAGAGTATCTTTGTCTAATAAGCGGGAAGAGCTTAGTCGATACCAATCTTCTTCACCCCTCCCAAACTTGTTATTTGCATTTGTGTACTTATGATAATTTATGTAATACCTGATATTTGTTAGTGATTGATGTTTAAAGTGAATAAAATCACATAAACTTATTTAGTTCTGTGTTGGATATACCCAAAGCCCAACTTTTCCCCTATTCGTTTAATATAGCTTGTATCTACGTCGGCTGTTTGGTTGAAACGGCCAGATCGGTGTGCGCGCAGATGCGTGTGGACTGGGAAAAACTGGCAAATAATTGTTTGACCAGGAGAGTGGAAGAGAAGATTGAGAGAGACGAATTGTCGTAAATAAGTCTGTCTTTACTCTCCTCCAGCACGCTGTGAAGCAACTATTTAATCTCTACATTTTCTATCACTGAGCTTTCCATCATCATTTTCCACTCTAAACCGGACCACTATTTCTAAGACTCTTTTCTCTCAAAATAAATTTACGACAACACCTGAGACACGCTCATTTCATCCACATTAGAAATAGGTGGGCTTGATGACAGAAATTAGCCCCTATTTTTCCTTGTTACAGGTTTTATTCGTGTCATCAAACCTGAGGTCGTATGTCGTGTCAATCCAGCTGCCTGGAACGTCGCAGGAGCACAGTGATTGCACAGGATCAACCTCTTTAGTCCCCCTCAGTCTTGGGTGGGCTAACGAAACGACCATCAGCGGGCGTTTTGTGTCAACCAAACCAAGAAGGACAGAACTTTTAAGAGATGAGTTCACAGTAGTACCATTTCTGTCAGCATTATGGGCAAAAGCTAGTGTCAGTGACGAGAAAGTGATTTAGCGTAGAAAGAGACAAGATTAACAGCGTAGCTAATAAATGTTATCGACGTAATTAACAGCACAGCTGATACATGTACTATAATTGAATAACAGCACAGCTTGATATAAATTTTTGTTCCTATAATTGGAAAACTTGTTGTAATACATTTATATATATCTATAAATAAAAAATTTTTTAAATCATATGTAAAAAACTTATCTATTAATCCATATACATTCCATTTTTGTCAACATTCACCCTTCAGCACAAGAGTAGATAGTGTATATACTAAATAAATAATAAGGAAATTGTATTTGAAGACTTGTCAATTTTATCATTGTTAAGTAAAATCTGTTTCCTTGTCTTAATATCACAGTTAGTTACACAGCGGAGGTGGCAAGTTATGTCGGTCTCCTCTCTACTAATTTTTCGAGATCAGAACATTCACAGCCGTAACTAATTTGTGATACCAGTAGTTCTCTCAGACACTGGGACTTCACCATTTTTCTGCAGAAATTCTATTTCTGTAATTGTCAGTACTATACTGATCCTAGAGCCAATAAAAACCTCACGCCACAGTTGGTTCTCGCGATATTCAAGACAGGAACTGCAGTTTTATTTAATAGAGTGAAGATCTCACCACATGGAGTATTGTGCCACACATACTCCTATTTTATTACATACAAAGTAAGTAGCAGTTTGAACATACTGCACTCTCGTTTAGAGCTTCTTTTTATTTATTTTATTTTCAACTAGAGTTGCTTAGGATATGAACGCAGTGTCATGAATTCTGATTCACAACACGCCATTCATACCACAACGGCACGCCATACTTTATAACAGTGTATGCTAGACAGACCAATGAAACAGCGTCCTTATTCGTTTGTTTACAATAGTATTAGGCATTAACAATGGCCAGTCTCAAATCTGTGTAACCCAGTTGGGGATGGAATTAAATCATAGGACTATGAGCGAAGTACCGCATGGAAGAGGTCAGTAATTTAATAATAGGAATGTTCCTTGATAAGTAGGTGTAAAGACTTCCACGAATAGCATTATACGAATGGAGAAATCTCGAGTGGAATGCATCGAGACATTAGACAAGTCGAAAATTTTGCTGTTTAGGCCACGCCTATGAAAAGATGGATTATCTAGGAAGATAAAGAATAATCTAGGGCGTATGTTAAGCCTTAGATGAAGGAAATCGGTCCAGAACTTAGGAAGATATTTAAATTCCTAGTTTTCCATACACGCACACTAGACAAAAGTAGGCAGGTATTTGAGTATACAACACACTTCAGCATTACTGCTTTCCGTGTCGTCCGGCCATGACCTATATAAAGAATTGCCCTCGTTCGGAAGGAGGCCATAAGTTTTCAAAAAAAAACTACAGTAAGAGCGACAGTCTGTCAGCGGGACTTCCTTTGCCTTCTGCAACTGAGAGCAGACAGACCATTAACAGCTCGACTGTATGTACTTGAGGGTAAGAAAGAATGTATATATATATATATATATATATATATATATATATATATATATATATATATATATAGACCTATTTCTAATTAATTAATCAAACTGTGCGTTAGGAAGTGTGTAGCTGTGTTATAAACCCACTGTGTAATTTTTGGAGGCAAAAATAAACTGAGAATGGCAGCGGAAAGTGTGTTCAGAGTTTTAGAAAAGCATTTAAAGAATTATTTCTTGAAGGAATGGGACACACATCAGGAACACAGGAAAAGATGAAAGGAATTGCATTACTGTATTGTTTAAGATATCACATAGTATTTTCCACAAAACCTAATAACTGTATGGAGGCAAATCATAGACAGATAGCTGTAACCAAAGAAATGGAGAAGAATGGTATTCACGATGAAATAAATTGTGTTATTACTGGTCCATTATGCCCTATGCGTCTACCTGCACACTGTTTGAAACTGTCTCTTCTCACCTACATCTGGGATAGAGAGATAGAGATAGACATTACAGTGGTTAACAAATTGTGTTTCAGGTTACATTCTGTAATAACAGTGCACCTTTAAAGAGCCAGCCACAACTGAAGGAACTAGTGGTGCGAGCGCCTTTTAAATCTAGAGGGACAGCCACCCAGTACCTACTGCCTGGAGGAAAAGAAAAGAAAACTTGAACAAAATAAATTGTAAATTTTACCAACAGACTTACTTGGATTATTTAAGTTAAGTTACAGTTCTTATTGGTTAATAGTTTAGTTTAATACCCCTAGCAGAGCTTAACATTATAAACAGAGGGGGATCTTGAGAGGAGCATTAGGTACCTAGGATAATACACTATCATCATACCTAGGAACTTATACAGCTTGATCTTACCTTTGATGTCTATATATACCCTTACTCTTTTCAGAGAAGGGGGTATTGCTTATAAGACCAGTCTCTTATCTGGCACTATCCTGGTATCACCTGATACAACTTTGTGTCCAGGATATCTTATATTTTAAACAATATTAACCTCTCTCGTGACACGCAGACATCAGTCAAGTTACTGAGATAACCAAATTGCTGGAAAATATACATGTTGAAGGAGAGGCTCAACGGAATATTAAAGCACTGATACGTATTTATTAAGAAATCGACAGAAAAGAAAGAATTAATCATTGAAACAGATTTCATTTATACACCAGAATATATTGAGATAATCAATGGGAAACTTCGCTGTATGAAAATAATGATCCAGTAAATATCGCCATGGAAATGCTTTGCTGTTAAATAAAAGTTTTAATGGACTACAGGAGGTTATTACTTTCTTCAAGTTGAATTGTTGTTGTTGTACAGTTTGGCTACTTAGGAACTTTATATCAGACAAGTTTAGAGATAACCTTTACCACCAACAAAAGAACGAACGAACCTGGGTCAACCTTCATTCAAGTATCAACATCTCTGGTAGTCAACCAGTACTCCCAACTTGAAAGAATAAGAACATTACTAGTGTTAGCGGACACCCACACGAGTACATTATAACAACTCATTTTTACCACCTTGCCATATAGCTTATTTGGGGCTTTTTCAGAGTTAACAGTCTGTCGATTTCTTAATACGTATCAGCGCTTTAATATTCCGTTGAGCCTCTCCTTCAATACAACAAAATAACACGGTCACTATTTCATCTTAAGAGAGGAGCCTAGA
>JAMPIV010018156.1:0-285000 GCA_024509875.1 Oreohelix idahoensis | reverse complement strand
AAGAGGACACCTTGGTGGACAGAGGAAGTCAAAGAGAAAATAAGAGAGAAGAAAATGGCATGGAAATAATACTTAGGAGCTAAAAACACAACAGGACAAATGGAGAAATATAGAGAATATGTGATACTCAGAACAGAAGCAAAGAACAAGGTGCTAGCAGCAAAACAGAAGTACTGGGAAGAATTTGGAGAAAAGCTAGAAAAAGATGCGCAAGAAAACCATAAATTGTTCTATAAGACCCTAAAGAACATATAATGACTCAGACAGCTGAGTGAAAAGGCCCTTGAGTATAAGAGTGAGATCCATCTTTGTTTCATAGATCTGGAAAAGGCGTTTGACAGAGTCCCCTGGAGCAAACTTTGGGACTGTTTGGCAAGGAAGAACATTCCAGCACCTCTGATTCATGCTATACAGAGCTTCTACAAGTCTTGCAGAAATTATGTGAGGACAGCAAACCATAAGTCAGAAGAGTTCAGGACCACCACTGGTGTAAGACAAGGTGATATCCTGTCACCTTATCTTTTCATACTCCTCATGGACGATGTCATCAAGGCATGTAAGGAGAGAACAAGAAAGTATTCAGAGGGGTACTGGAAGATGAGAGAGGTCTGTATTTCAGAGCTGGCATTTGCTGATGATGTTGCCCTGATTGCTAAATCAGAGGCACATCTCCAATCCAACCTGCAAGTCTGGAAGGAAGAGCTGGAGAAGAGAGGGATGGTCATAAGCAGCTCTAAAACAAAATCCATGGTGATATCACGAGAAGAAAGAAGACATCAGATTAACTCTTAGTATACAAGCGGCCTTTTATGACTACCATTACAGATTTTGCAATAAATAATTTATTTATAAAGATAACATAAGTGTTATATATCAAAATGTGAAGAAATGAAACCCCTATATCATGCACGTAACTAAATTGTTCAGTGGTTTTAAACATGCATTCAGCTATAAATTTTCGCTATTGACGGGGATCGATCATCGGCCTCTCTAGAAGGCCGCTCGTATACTAAGAGTTAAGCTGGGAGAACAGGTCCTGGAGCAGGTCGACCACTTTAAATACCTCGGAGCTATTATAGAACGAAAGGGAGGCATCAAAGAAGAGTTGGCCACTCGAAAAGCAGCAGCTGGGAGACTTTTTCAGGCCATAAATCGAGGATTCCTCAGCAAGAGAGAGGTTGGTAAGAAAACGAAGATGTGTGTGTTAACGCTCCACCTATGTCCCAGTCTTGACATATGGAAGCGAGTCATGGGCAAAGACTACAACCCACAAAAGCCAGATCCAAACCTCAGAAATGAGGTATCTGAGGAAAATGGTTGAAGTAACAAGAAGAGACATGCCTAAAGTTCCACCCCCTGCAGATCCAAGTAGAACAGTCCCAACTAAGATGGTTTGGCCATGTTTGCAGAATGGGAGAAGATCGGCTACCACGACAAGCATGGGAAACAAAGAGCCAGGGATCCAGACCCCCAGGACGACCCAGAGTCCGCTGGGAGGACAACTTTAGACAATCTTTGAAGGACCGAGGACTAGAATTGAACCAGGCCAGGAGGAAGACAGCCGATAGCATAGTCTGGCGCTCTCTCTTCCAAACCTCTACACCTCACGGTAAAAGGGGAACGTCTAAGTAAGTAAGTCTTTAAAATTTAATTTACTTTACTTTATTTTTCCAATTTACCCTGTTATTTATTTATTATTTTTAAATTACCCCTTTTACTTATTTATTTACTTGTTCAAAGTGCAAAAGAAAGTGTGAGTACGCGCAAGTTTTATATGTGTACACAATGTACCCTCCTTGTATTCCATTTTGTAAAATGCACATGGTTTTGTAAGTTGAAAAGAAATGCAAATACAAGTTTTTAAACAAAATGTTATATATTGCGGATAAGTTAACAAATGCGGATAAAAGATAATTATTGTGGATGAAAGTAGAAAAATAAGTTATGCAAGAAGCGAGTACGACTCTTATATTCGTGTATGACGCCCCACCCCCCCCCCCCCCCCCCACCATCGTCACACAACGTCACAAAATTTGGATCCTCCTCCCCCGCTTCACTACGTGACGTCTTATGTGGATGACCCCTTTCTACTTACTTAATCGTCCCTCTTCTACCCTGGGGTGTAGAGGTTTGCCAGAGAGAGGGCGCCATACTACCATGTTGGCTGTGATATCGGAAATCAAAATTATTATCTTTAATTAACTACACTGTTTATCCTAATTATAAACCATCAAGGGTTGAACGGGTTATTGTTTATAAATAACTTTGAGAAACAACCCTAAACATCCAACAGTATTTTTTTTTAAAAAATCCTTATGAATAATTTTTTATAAGTTTGAGATTCAACGTGCAAATAGTAAATGTCTTTCATACTTTTATACCAGTCCACGAAGTTTTCTGTGTTTGGACATGCGCCCACCGACGGACCCTGGGTTGAACGTGGCGTTCCTCGCCAAAGCTCATTAAAAAGAAAAGTGTGGTCTGAGGTTGAGGTAAAAGACATACCGATGGCCGTAGCGAGAGATAGAAGTTAGATAATAACTAGTTGTGGCGTGATGGAGGTCGGATAGGACATTAGATGTAATTTCCAGAACTGGAGGACAGAGCTGGTGAACAAGATGTAGGAATGTCACCGGACAAGTGAGGTAGTTAACTGCGCAGTCCAGAATAGTCTAGATGGTAGCTGTAGATGGTAGCTGTAGATGAGAGCTGTGAAGTAAGTTACCTTCTCGCTAAACCTATTCTATGCTCCAAGGGTTTTATATTAGTATGTGATTTAAGCTCGCATTTATTCCCTACCAAGTTAAACGATTACAACAAAATTATAACTGGAAAGTTCAATAAGTGCAGTTATACAATGAATCATTGGCAGATGGCAAAAGAACAGTTGAGCGATCGCAGCTGAGATTCAAAGATGTGTGCAAGAGAGACATGAAGGCAATGGGCATTAATCCAGCAACCTGGGAGGATGAAGCTGCCAATCGCACCAAGTGGCGATGCTATATGCGGTGCCACCTCAGATTGGGCGTAAAGAAGCTCACACAAACAGCAGAAGATCTGAGAAAACATCGAAAGGAACACCAGGAAAATAAGCAGCCGAGGGATGTTACCTCAGGGGCGCATTCCCATAGTCAGTTATGACTGAAGGGGCTATTATTATAAATTAGTTTTATTATTTCAATGATCAATGCACTTTAATGATTAGAAACGTGTAATACAAGATTTGCACTTTTGGTATATAAATATTTCACACACTGTGATGATGTCACCATGATACAACGTTAAAATATCTCCAAAATTAACGATGAAATGTAGGGTTAAAAATAATGCGTAAGATACTAGGAGACATGCTCGCCCATGCCAGCTTTCCCACCGCCATTTAAAACTAACGAGTTAGAAGTGCAGACGAAACGTTTACCCTTTGTAGACGGGAGAGAACGGAGGACACAAAAAGGAAAAATATGACTGAACACGTGTTTGAAGTTCGAACGGCAAAAAGACGCAAAGGGTGGGTTGGGGGGGGTGGGGGGCGAGGCGGGGAGGGGGGTGGGGGGCAAGGGGCGGCGGGGGGGGGGGTGAAAGAAAAAAAAATTCACGTCCCGAGTTGACATAAAGTAAGGAAGTGGACAAGAAATGGACATTAGCTCTTGATCGAGACAGTCATTTCTTGGTCGTTTTCGATACTTGGTCTTTATATGAATGCCGCGGCAAAACACATGAGGGAAGGTTCTCGAACAAATTTCAAAAAATTAAACTTGAGAAAAAATACGTTTTTTTCTTAATAATAGAGTTATGAAAATAAAACCTAGCTAGTCTGATAGCCCATCTTGAGCAGAGAAATAATATGCTTTCAATTATACAGACGGATAGATAATAAGGAAGATATTGATAAAAGACTGTATTGTTCATAGCAGACAAGCGACTGCACTGTTAACCCATGTCACTAAAAGTAACCAAAATCTTGGCCTTGAGTCTGCAAACGTAAAAATCGAGCTGTAATTAAAGAAAGGGAATGTGGTGGAGAATTGTAGCTAAAAATAACTTAGACATCAGATTCGTGTAGGAAATGCATGTAAAACCAAGTGTGTTTTTATGAAAAAAACAAGTAGAGACAGACGGACTAACAGACCGTAATACATACTTGACTGAGATTTGACTGAAGTGACTTTTGGTTGCCAATTTGAAAGTTAGGGGGGAAGTCGGCGATTGGTCAACGCATTTTATAATAGCGTGATAGAGAGGTGAAAGTTTGCCATTTAACATAAGTCTGTTCAGAGACACAGTTTGAATCCAGAATGGTGTTGATTCCATAAGAATATAACTTTATAAGTGGGACGCCATTATACGGCCAGCAGCTCAGCTGAGTTTTGCTAGCAAACTTTAACTGTGTTCTCATTTCTGAATTCTGGTAAGAATGAATAATATTTATTCTGTATATTTTAATAATTCGAGTGATTGATACTGCCATATCATAAAAATGATTACGACAAGTAAGTGTTCGCTCTAGATCCCCAGCCCTAGATCAGGGTCTAGAGACATACATACAAAGAAAATATATAGGAACGCCTAAATGAAACTATGAAAAAGGATCTAGTGTTGAGATCAGTGGAACATATCACCTATCTTATTTAATAGCAGGAAGCTATTGAACATATCTCAGACGTAATGTAGTCTTGGGGAACTGATACTATGTGAAACCAACTTGGTAAGTTGTGCTGTGTGGTCAGAGAGATCTGACCTAGTCTATGTGGTGTTGTTGTGTGTAGTGTTGTGTGCAGAAGTGGTTCAGAAGATAGAGTTCTGACACATGACCAATACTTTTGTTTCAGAACTGTGAGTTTCTATTTGGCACCAAAGCGGTGTCAAATGCTGTATTAATATATACAAGTGTGGACCAGAGCAGTGTATCATTGTGTCAGAGCAGCCGTATATTGCCCCCTGCACGGAGAGGTGGGGCACCAGACTTCTGTACAGGAGCGATGCAGGCAGATAAGTCATATCTGGCCTGCTGGACTTTCACCAACAACATTTTCATCTAAATTATTCCTAATTCAGCATTAAATAAAGCCATGACATTGGGGAAATTAAACTATATATATTTATCCCTTAAGTCAACTGACAATGTTTGGCAGTCATAGACTGGGAGTGATGACACCACCCCAACAGCATATCTAGTAATAAGTTCTCCTGTGACTAGCTTAATATAATTATTATTAACCAGTCATTTGAAATAATTAAGTACACGTTTTCCATTTTATTATGTCATATGATTTTGCATTCCATTTATGACTCCATAATATTTCTTATGTTCTGACCAACTAAACATTTGGTTCAGAACAAAATAAATTTATCAAAAGATTAACCTGTAAAACTAAAACAGCCTGAGTTAGTTCAGTGTGTCATAAATTTTATTAATATTATTAGACTTCTTAAATATCTGTGTGTGTGTGTGTGTGTACTCTACCACAACACAGTACATATCATTACCCTAGACTTTTAATGTAGCCACATTCATTAGTATAAAAAAAAGATTTGTGTGAGGTCGTAAGTGGTAGTACGAAGGGCCTTCTGTAATTCACATCTACATTTATCTCAGGAGCCTTCATAGCTGACCTCATACATCACACTAGGTGACATCAACCATACAATACCATCAAAATCCACTACATATATTGGGGTCTCTTCCAGGGATAATTAGCTTATCAGTAATATTAGGATCTCCTGGTGGGAGAATTAAAATCAGGGGAACAAATTGTAAAAATTAAAAGTGTCCCTTAAAATTGAAAGTGAAAATAAAAGTTGGTGAATCTTCACAGCCAGTGGTAATTAATTAGTTAACTGGCTAATTAGAATTACCTTAATCAATAGTTAAGTAGAATTACTTTAGTTATTGATTGGTTAGAATTTTACCTTGAGCATTGTTAATTTGTGTGATGGCGGAGTTAGCAAAGTTCAGATCAGCTGCTGTGCTAACGGCGAAGGATATGGGAATGGATGGTCAGGTTTTAATTCAGTATGTAACTGCTGAATGTGACAAGTATATTGAACGGGAAGAAAGAAGATTAGAAAAAGAGGCCGAAAGAAAATTAGAGTCTGAAAGGTTGGCTGAAGAGAAGAGGTTACAAATTGAGGCTGATAGAGAACTTAAGAGGTTGCAGATTGAGGCTGAGGCTAAGAGGCTGCAGATTGAGGCAGAAGATAAGAGAAGGGAGGCAGAAGAAAAACGACAGCAAAGGGAAGCAGAAGAAAAAAGATTGACTGCCGAAAGGGAGGCAGAAGATAGAAGGTTGCAAAGGGAGCACGAATTACGACTAAGGGAGCTGGAGTTACAAGGCCAGGCTCCTGAAAATGGTGCCAGCCCTTTTGCCTCAGATGCTGCAGCTAGTCAGGGTGCCTCAAACTCAGCTATGGGGTTTCATTTAGACCATTTTGTTGAAAAAGACGATGACATCGAGGGGTACCTCAGTCGTTTTGAGTTATTAGCTACTACATATGGGTTAGAGAGAGAGAGAGGTGGAGTTTAAAGTTATCACAGGGACTGAGAGGTATTTCTTACGAAGTCTTCGCAAAAATGAACAGAGAAGACCAAGACAATTATGACATGTTAAAGCAGGCTTTGTTATTGAGGTACGAAAAAAATGGCGAATTTTATCGTAAGAAATTTAGAAATGCCAAACTGTTGTCTGGGGAGACATACCACCAATTCTCTGCCAGACTGGAAACCTATTTGGAGAAATGTACTGCTCTGGGGAAGACCCAAGATCTTAAAGAGATGATCATGATAGAGCAATTGAGAGAGTCCATGGCTCCGGACATGATAAAATTTCTCATGGAACAAGGTGCAGAGAAGTTGGGGGAGGTTTTAAATGTCGCTGAGAGGTATCAGGCAGCCCAGGCAGAGGTAAGTGGCACTAAAAAGAAGCACATAGAAACTTTTAAAGCTCCACAGCCATTTAATAAATTTGAAAATAGAGAACAGGGTAATAAAGGCAGGACAAACTTTGAACGGCCAAGAAATGACTATCGAGACAGAAACTCACAGTTCAATGACCAAAAATACAATGAAAGAAAACCGTTTAACCAAGGAAAAAGATGGTGCAAGAAAGATAACCATAACACCGAATTTTGTAGAAGGAAACCTTCAAACATTGCTGCAATAAGGTCGGGGACTCAAAGATTAAAGGTTAATCCTAATGGACAGCAGGAACCTTATCACCCCCCAGTTTGTGAGGATGTTATTTGTAATGGGGTCACCATAAGGTGCCTTTATGATACAGGTTTGGATTATGATTCAGTTGTGAAGTCTAGCCTAGTGGACCCAAGTCAGTATACCACAGAAACAGTGGAAATACAAGGGGCGACTAAGGACATACCACTCATGACACTTCCCATCGCAAGGATAACGGTGAAAACTCGCTATGTGGAAGGAGAAATCAGAGCAGCAGTGATAGATGAACCAATCTACCCTCTGATATTGGGGTGTAGATACGTCTTCTTGTGGAATCCCGAGAGACCTGTGATCATGGCGACAGTGCAGACCAGGTCACAGAAAAAGGAGGAAGAAGGTGAACCTATAAATGCTCATCCAGAGGAGATGAGGAAGGCGCAGGCTGAGGATAGGACACTCAAGCCATGTTTTAAAAAATTGCCCAAATGCCACACACCTCCAAGCAAGGGGGAATATTTTATGAAGGACAGACTGCTATATAGGAAGACAGGAACTAGATCCACTGGTCATGGACAGTTGGTTCTTCCCAAGGTATATCTTCTTCTTCTTCTTCCGTCCTTAGCCACCGACCGTCAAAGCAGTCAGTGGCCATTACGCCTAGTGGCGTCTTAGGGCAACAGCGGATAGGTTTTCTTTGCCATTGTTTCCCATCACGCCTATTGGCGTCTTTAGGGCAACGGCAAATCAATCCATTTGCTGTTGTTTCCGTAATCGAAGTGACTGGCAAACGGGTGATCAGCCCGTTGGTACCAAGGTATATAGGGCAAATTTAATAAGGAGCTTACATTTTGGAAAAGATGGTGACCATGAGAAAGTCGGTACCATCTGCCAAAAAGTTGCTCGAAAATACTATTGGCCCGACGTAAATGTCGATATTGAAAACTTTGTAGAAGCATGTGGCGTATTTCATGAGGGAACACCCACAAGGGGAAAATATGTGCAGGACCTAGAAACGCCACGGGGCACTCTTAGGCCTGGAAGGAAAAATTATTATACTCAGGTAGACAAAGTGCAATGGGAGCCCCCTTTTCACACCCAGTCTTCACTTGAATGGATTAACATGGCCACTATGCGACGAGTACAAAGGAGAAATTTAACCCAGAATAAGCTGACAATCCCTCGGTCAGGATTATATAAACTGGATGAAACTAAAAGAGGGCGAAGATCTCTCATAAGCAATCTAAAGTGGGAGATAACCCCAAGAGAAAAATTGGTAGTGGTCGATTTGTGAGTGATGATTCTAGGAAGAAAAGTCCTCATTATAAAGCTTCTAATGGAAGGGACCCGACGGGTTCCCTGGAAATTAAGGATAAAAATTTAAAGGTCCAGATGTAGCCCTATTAAGAACCTGGACAGATGAGAAGGCAGAAGAGATTGTTACCTCATCTTATCAATACGTGAACGAACTGACCACTCGTCTGAAAGCTGGATGGAAACTGGCAAATGATAATTTGAGACAAGCCAGGAAGAAATATGCAGCATATTTTAATAGGAAGGCAAAGGACAGAGAACTAGCTGTGGGAGAGAAGGTGCTTCTTCTACTACCCGGCAGCCAGAATAAATTACAAATTGGATGGCAAGGTCCATATACGGTTCTAGAGAAGGTGTCTAGAACAAACTATAAAATTGACAAAAAGGGGAAGGAGAAAGTTTATCATGTAAACCTGTTAAAGAAGTATCTGGACAGACCACTCCAGGAAAGTATCCCCTTACTGACTTTGGCTATCGCAACTCAAATGCAAAAGGAACCACTCACCTCGCATGAATACCCATTACATCCTTGTGAAACAGCGGCACAAGTAAAAGTTAGTAAGCACCTGACTAAAAATCAGAGGGAGAGAGTTCAACAGGTTCTGGAGGAACATACAGATGTATTAACAGATAAACCAGGACATACAAATTTGCTACAGTATGACATGAAACTGGTAGACTCAAACCCAATCTGTATGAGAGCCTATTCTATTCCGTTCGCGAAGGAGAAGGCATTGAAGGAATAAATAGATTATTTGTTGAAGGAGGGGATTATTTCACACAGTGAATCATCTTTTAGCTCCAGTGTCGTTTTGTTGAGGAAACCGTCTGGGGAACTCAGACTGTGCATAGATTACAGGAAACTGAATGCTGTCACAGAAGGACAAGTGGATCCATTACCAGACACAAAACAGTTATTTGCCAGATTAAACAAGGCAAAATACTTTTCAAAGGTGGATCTTAGTAAAGGCTATTATTAGATTCCAGTGAAGCCTGAAGTGAGGCCTTATTTAGCGTTTAGCACATCGGAAGGACATTATGAATTCAATATGCTACCATTCGGACTGAAAAATGCTCCGAGTGTATTTTCAAGGATGATGCGCAAATTGTTGGATCCCCTGAATAACCCATGTATCACGAATTTCATGGATGATATTCTTGTTGCCACAGAGACATTTGAAGAACACATTGACGCTCTAAAAATGTTATTTAATAGGCTTAGGGAGGCGAACTTAACTGCTAGGCCAACAAAATGTTGTATTGGATGCAAAGAGTTGGAATTCTTGGGACACACTGTATATCAGGGTAACATGACCCCTGATCCCAAGAACTTGGAAAAATTGCAGAGAGCACCTAGACCACAAACAAAAAAGGACGTGTCGTTATGCGGATTTTATCAAAAATACATCAAAAATTTTAACTCTATTTGTGCTCCTCTGACTGATCTGAATCGCAAGGGACTTCCAGATAAAATTATTTGGACTGCGCAATGTGAATTAGCTTTCCAAGAATTAAAGGAAAAACTCACTAGCAAGCCTATTCTCAAATTGCCTGATTTGACACAGGACTTTGTGGTGAGAACAGATGCAAGTAATGTAGGCCTCGGGGCGGCCTTGTTGCAGAGGTCATCTTCACCCGATGGGGAACTGTACCCAGTCGCTTATGCAAGCCGCAAATTGAATAAAGCGGAACAAGGATATTCTACAAGCGAAAAGGAATGTTTAGCGTTAATCTGGGCAATAAAGAAGTTCCAAATCTATCTGTATGGTAGGACTTTTGTGGTCCAGACGGATCATCAGCCCCTGGTATTCTTATCTCAGGCTAAGCATGAAAACGCAAGATTGTTGAGGTGGTCTTTATTATTGCAACCTTATCAGTTTATTATCGAATACATCCCAGGCAAATTGAATGTCGGTGCAGATTTCCTCAGTCGGCACCCCTGTGATCAAGATTAGATAGTGGCAGGCGTGAGGAGAGATTTTATCTATGTGTATCACTGGTTTTGGAACTTGCCGTAGTGCATGTTCTCAGGTGGGGACATGTGTGATGATGTCACCATGATACAACGTTAAAATATCTCCAAAATTAACGATGAAATGTAGGGTTAAAAATAATGCGTAAGATACTAGAGACATGCTCGCCCATGCCAGCTTTCCCACCGCCATTTAAAACTAACGAGTTAGAAGTGCAGACGAAACGTTTACCCTTTGTAGACGGGAGAGAACGGAGGACACTTACTTACTTACTTAGTCGTTCCCCTTCTACCGTGAGGTGTAGAGGTACGGAGGACACAAAAAAGGAAACATATGACTGAACACGTGTTTGAAGTTCGAACGGCAAAAAGACGCAAGGGGGAGGGGGGGGGGGGGTGAAAGAAAAAAAATTCACGTCCCGAGTTGACATAAAGTAAGGAAATGGACAAGAAACGGACATTAGCTCTTGATCGAGACAGTCATTTCTTGGACGTTTTCGATACTTGGTCTTTATTTGAATGCCGCGGCAAAAAACATGAGGGAAGGTTCTCGAACAAATTTCAAAAAATTAAACTTGAGAAAAAATACGTTTTTTCTTAATAATAGAGTTATGAAAATAAAACCTAGCTAGTTTGATAGCCCATCTTTAGCAGAGAAATAATATGCTTTCAATTATACAGACGGATAGATAATAAGGAAGATATTGATAAAAGACTATTGTTCATAGCAGACAAGCGACTGCACTGTTAACCCATGTCACTAAAAGTAACCAAAATCTTGGCCTTGAGTCTGCAAACGTAAAAATCGAGCTGTAATTAAAGAGAGGGAATGTGGTGGAGAATTGTAGCTAAAAATAACTTAGACAGCAGATTCGTGTAGGAAATGCATGTGGTAAAGTGGGATGTTATAAATATTTATAGGGGACTTAGTGTACTGACTGAGATCAGCTGTGAAGGTATCTGTATCTAATAAGAGTAGTGTATTATAGATAACCTTACTTACTGCCACATATGTATACCTCAGTCAGAATTATTCTGGAATAGTGTGATGACTACGTTATATGTCTAGGGTATGTGTATGATGAAGTGTAAGTCATAACAACAACAGACAGATAAACAATTTAATTTATTCCACCACACTTGACAACACTGTGACACTCACATACATATAACACTCTAAGAGGATATCTTAAAGGAGTCACTGATAACTTTTCAAATAACAATATGTATTCAGTGCTGTCATGAATGTATATGTGTCCTGATTCAAATACAAAGGGAACCAGGAATCACAATCAATTTTAATTACAAGTTATATGTACAGAATTTATTAATATGATTATTATAGTGACATATATTATTAATGGTATCCTATGTGTGTCAGTTGTGTAGTGGTAATATGAGGTAATACTGGTTTTGTTTTGTTCAAGCTCTGTTGGTATTTGTCATCATGACTTCAATAGTTTGTTTCTATTGGAACTAGTATTGGAGATGTTCTCAGTTCCTGGTATTAAAACAATTAAATTCCCCATCTTAATTTTAGTTTATAATGTCATTTTAAGATGGGGGTACATAATGTTGAGCTCCATGGCCACACTCTCTTATCTTGCGTGATGACTGCAGTAAGAGACTCCTCTGCTTGAGTACTTTAATGAGTTCTGGAGCCACCCCACTGGTTGCTATATGGACCAAGGAGTATGCTGTCCACCTCTGGCTTCAGCAAAGCTCTGACCAGGTGCTGCTCAATAACTTTAAGACCACGGTCCCTGAAACAAGAAGGTTGTACCTTCTACGTCAGAAACTAATTTATACTCTATTTTCTACACTGAGCACAATACATCACAAACATTGAGTTCAGAGCGTTAGGCCAACTGTCAGCTTCATCTGAAATACTTTATACCAGTATTTCCCTCCCTAATGGTTACTACGCCTCTGCAATTCCAGCATTATTTCTTTCTAGTTAATAATCTAGGTGTCAGTGTACTGTTTGGCCATTCCATGCAGTTTTACTTTCCTCCGACACCTTCTGTTCAGGCTGGAGCACGATAGGCTTTACATCATGTTCGCTACTGAACCACACATATATATACAGACATAAATTATCAATTTACATTCAATTTTCATTAAAAGATATTGAATATTTCAAGCTTACCACAATTCATGGAAATAATAATAAACAGTTTCGTTGACTGGCAATGAATATAGCACAACTCCGATCTGCCGATGTCCCAGGCTTTATTTTATAAAAAAATATACACTGGTGCTCAACGCACTGCTTCTTAGTAGGTTTATTACAAGATGTGGCAATGAACAGACGCTCTGAATTGTGTATATTCGCAGCTCTACCCAATCACACCACGTCTACACATCTTTTCAAAAAAGTACCCCTTTCTCACGTTTCCCCTGACAACACAAGATAGTATTTATAGTCCGACCAATCGTGTTTAGTCTTTCACTTGTTGCGCTCCAATCACATAGGAGTTAACATGGTAGGCTATTTCCGTAACGTAATGTTTTTTCAAACACGTTATAAAAAAAAATTTTATGAGCAGAAACGATTTCATGCTGTCAGGCACCCCCACTATTTTATTTTGGCCATAACTTGGTAATTCCTAGACTATTTGCGTAACGTTTTACATATTCTTTGTCAGCAAACCCTAAGGAACCCAAATATACGAATTTAAGGGAGCTAGGTGGCTGCGTTCAAAATGTGCATTTTCTACCACCTCCTGTTTACTTCAATCCCCATGTGGTGTCTGGGTACTGTCATGTTTTCAAACGTAAACCCATCTAATGTCATCTTTCCCAATAAGCGTTTTTCAGGATTTTAAAACCTAACTCTGGGAAGGGTAGTGAATTTTATCACTGTCGAATTGAAATAAAGTTAGTGCATGTGGCCTTACACGCGTGATGGCAGCAATTGTGTATCGCGCGACGCGGGTTTAGTGTTGCACGTGTCCCTGCTTTTCTGCCTCTCCCTTCTCGCTATCCTTTAGTCCATCTGTCTTTTAGTTACGCCGTGTATAAAATGGAATGAATGAAATATTAAATTTAGGTCATTGATCAGCTTGCGTATCTCAATGTTTTTCCAAGAAATACAGCACACGTTTCATTGAAGAAAGCGGGTAATAATACAGTAGGCTTTTACTATCAACGTGAAAGCGTTACAATTTGCCGACGAAGTAGAAAACAAGGGGGATTTCGATTACAGTCATTGTGACAGCACTGTTCTTTACCATTCTTCTTTCCTTTTATTAAATTTATTTGTTAGGCTTTGCATTTACGTTTTAATTTATATATGGGGATTAGAATAATTCACGACAATGCATGTAAAACCAAGTGTGTTTTTATGAAAAAAACAAGTAGAGACAGACGGACTAACAGACCGTAATACATACTTGACTGAGATTTGACTGAAGTGACTTTTGGTTGCCAATTTGAAAGTTAGGGGGGAAGTCGGCGATTGGTCAACGCATTTTATAGTAGCGTGATAGAGAGGTGAAAGTTTGCCATTTAACATAAGTCTGTTCAGAGACACAGTTTGAATCCAGAATGGTGTTGATTCCATAAGAATATAACTTTATAAGTGGGACGCCATCATACGGCCAGTAGCTCAGCTGAGTTTTGCTAGCAAACTTTAACTGTGTTCTCATTTCTGAATTCTGGTAAGAATGAATAATATTTATTCTGTATATTTTAATAATTCGAGTGATTGATACTGCCATATCATAAAAATGATTACGACAAGTAAGTGTTCGCTCTAGATCCCCAAGCCCTAGATTCAGGGTCTAGAGACATACATACAAAGAAAATATATAGGAACGCCTAAATGAAACTAGGAAAAAAGGATCTAGTGTTGAGATCAGTGGAACATATCACCTATCTTATTTAATAGCAGGAAGCTATTGAACATATCTCAGATGTAATGTAGTCTTGGGGAACTGATACTATGTGAAACCAACTTGGTAAGATGTGCTGTGTGGTCAGAGAGATCTGACCTAGTCTATGTGGTGTTGTTGTGTGTAGTGTTGTGTGCAGAAGTGGTTCAGAAGATAGAGTTCTGACACATGACCAATACTTTTGTTTCAGAACTGTGAGTTTCTATTTGGCACCAAAGCGGTGTCAAATGCTGTATTAATATATACAAGTGTGGACCAGAGCAGTCTATCATTGTGTCAGAGCAGCCGTATATTGCCCCCTGCACGGAGAGGTGGGGCCACCAGACTTCTGTATAGGATCGATGCAGGCAGATAAGTCATATCTGGCCTGCTGGACTTTCACCAACAACATTTTCATCTAAATTACCCCTAATTCAGCATTAAATAAAGCCATGACATTGGGGAAATTAAACTATATATATTTATCCCTTAAGTCAACTGACAATGTTTGGCAGTCATAGACTGGGAGTGATGACACCACCCCAACAGCATATCTAGTAATAAGTTCTCCTGTGACTAGCTTAATATAATTATTATTAACCAGTCATTTGAAATAAATAAGTACACATTTTCCATTTTATTATGTCATATGATTTTGCATTCCATTTATGACTCCATAATATTCCTTATGTTCTGACCAACTAAACATTTGGTTCAGAACAAAATAAATTTATCAAAAGATTAACTTGTAAAACTAAAACAGCCTGAGTTAGTTCAGTGTGTCATAAATTTTATTAATATTATTAGACTTCTTAAATATCTGTGTGCGTGTGTGTGTTTGTGTACTCTACCACAACACAGTACATATCATTACCCTAGACTTTTAACGTAGCCACATTCATTAGTAAAAAAAAAAGATATGTGTGAGGTCGTAAGTGGTAGTACGAAGGGCCTTCTGTTATTCACATCTACATTTATCTCAGGAGCCTTCATAGCTGACCTCATACATCACACTAGGTGACATCAACCATACAATACCATCAAAATCCACTACACACACACACACACACACAACTTTTTACAGAAACAATATAATGTCACTGTAAGTCCTTTTCATCATTTTGTGGTTTAGACGTCTTGCTTTGTCTTTTCCCTATGAGTTAAACTTAACTTGCGTGGCAGATGGTTGTAGTTGACTTCTCTCGGTCGTTGGATGTGGACATTGAAGACACTGTGATTATGCCAGATGTGGTAGTGCTCCTTCTTGTTTTGTTAACACATTAACTACCGAATTAAAAAACACACTGTGGCTGAATTAAATTGTTTTCCTATTTTCATCCTGTAGGTGTTTGCACAAAGTAAGCTGTAGTTTTCGTAATTGTTTACAGATTTTTTAAGCCGATAGGATAGTCTGGCGCTCTCTCTTCCAAACCTCTACACCTCACGGTAGAAGGGGAACGACGAAGTAAGTAAGTAAGTTTACAGATTTTTATGAATTTCGCATCATTTTAAAGATAAATGAATGTACTATTACAATAAACACTGGTTGTAACGCTAATAGAGGTTGTTGCTATTTAACGGCCCTCCGATGGCCGAGGACTTGCAATATTTTCACAATTATAACTGCTTGCACCCCATCTCTATCAAAATCACAATTTCAATCAATGTGCACACCGTTTTCACTCTTTTCCTCATTGCTAGATCTATCAGTCATTTGTTGAAACACGTTTCTATCCTATTCAGCCGTTAGACGAGATGTACACAAATTGTTTGTACTCCTATCACTAGTTGCCACGGTAAACAGTTTTACACGATTTTGTAACTAAACCAAAACGCTGAAAAATATGAACATAATATCAATTTTCCAGTGTTCTACAACAACCATGCTTTGGGAATTTGTTTTCTGGTGACAACTTAAAATCTCGAACCAGATCAGAAAGTGTTTCAGTACATTTTTCATTCGTTTTATTACTAAAATTAGATTGGCGCTCTGAGCGCTCTGATTATTTTGTGAGCCGCTGACAGCGGCTTGCGGTAGTTAATGTGTTAATAAAGGCTAGTTGACAACTGTAAATTGTCTTCAATTTGTTCATATATTATTCTTGTATTTGTTCAGTGGTTAGAGATGTTGATTACCACCAGTTTCTAGCGTTGTGTGAATCTTTGGACAACCCAGGCAGGTTCACTCCGGATGAGAATGCTACTATGTGTTGGTGTTTCTTGGTTCGTTGTTTGAGAAGAATTTTTCTTCAATTAAAAGTATTATTCGTAGGTGTTTATGTTCCATATAACTTTCTTGTGTCTATAATCTTCCCGTTGATTAGATTGATTTTTGTTTTGGTGGTCTTGTATCTTTCTTTGTTGGTGTGTGTGGTATTGTTTATAGCAAGTATAACAGGTTATCGTCATTAATCACAATCATACAAAAACTGGACTTACTTAGTCGTTCCATTCTACCGTGAGGTGTTGAGGTTTGGAAACTGGACAACCAGAAGAACATCTACGGTAACTGCGAATAACAAACGTAATTTGGACGACATATATTTCTGGACATCACGACAGCAGATATATCATATATATCATTTAAAATTGACCTAGTTGCTTGGTAATGTCCTTCTTCACTATTTGAAATTACTTAGTTCCTTCAGCTGGAAGGGTCAGTCATGTAGATGCATCTTTGTTATTTGCTGGTGACTTCCCAAATTAAGGCAGGGCAATGTCCGCGCTGTATGTTCGTGGTAGTTCTGTTTAAATTGCTTCTCAAGGCAGTGCTTTTTTTTATAGTAAAGTCTGCTTATGGGTACCTTCCTTTTCTGCGTTCTGAAAATGGCTGAGGTCATGGAATTCTGTTTTGTGTGTGTGTGTGTGCATTTCTTCTCGATTTACAAAATCATGTACATTTTACATAATGGAATACATGGAAAGTACATTTTAAATGACATATAAACACTGGTGCGTACTCACACTTTCATTTGCACACTTAAAAAGTAAATCATTTTAAATAAAGTAAGAGAACAAAATTCAATAAATAAAGTAAACTAAATTCTAAAGATGAAAAAAGGTTAATATTGGTTTATAGTTGTGCAAATTTAACATTTCCTGACATCCATGTAGTACATATGTGTTTTTAAAAATGTGGGAAGGAAACCAAAAATGTTATACATCATTGATACACAGAAAAATCACACTTTCATTTGCACACTTAAAAAGTAAATATTAAGGGTTAAACATTTTTGGCTTAGCTTCTACCGAGTTAACAAATTTATCTCTCCTATAATACATCGACATAAGGTGCTGAATAAACGACACGAAAAAAAAAAGACGAACTCTGTGTGCACATTACCCAAAAGGGAAGCCATGTCGTGAATTGAATTAAATTATCTGTCACTTTCTAGCTGTTAGTACCACTTCTCTCTTACCAGTAATTTTATTTCCTCCCATTTTCTTCATTACAAACACCTACGAGTGTAGCCATGTCATTCTTAATTTAGACAGGCTGACTCCTTCCCTCGTGCACGTGTTCCTGTCTGCTATTTTGTGACGTCTTTTAAACTCTCTTTCATTCTGGTGGTGGCTAAAACCTACGTATCTTTTGAGTCAGGAGAAAGCGGGCACGAACGAGAGGCCTTGCTTTTCAAGTAACTGAATGCTTCTCGTCTTTTAAATCCTTTGAGTTGGATGGCATCACCGAAGAGCTGCCAGATTAATACAACCACCTGGGAGCAACTGGCACAGGATCGCACAGCCCGGAGAGGCGCTATCAAAAAGGGTGTTGCAGTCAGCGAGGCCAATCGTGTGAGGGTAGCGCAGAAAAAAACGTGCAGCCCGAAAGTCAAGCGTGGATGTTGTGATGAATTTACCATGATACAACGTTAAAATATCTCCAAAATTAACGATAAAATGTAGGGATAAAAATAAGGTGTAAGATACTAGGAGACATGCTCGCCCATGCCCGCCTTTCCTGCCACCATTCAAATTATCTAGTTAGACGTGCAGACGGAACGTTTACCCTTTGTAGACGGGGGGGGGGGGGGGGGGGGGGGAGGGGACGGGGGGAGAATGAAACGGAAATAAAAAAAGGAAAGATATGACTGAACACGTGTTTGAAGTTCGAACGGCAAAAAGACGCAATTGGGGGTGAAAGGAAAAAAATTCACGTCCCTAGTTGACACAAAGTAAGGAAATGGACAAGAAAAGGACCTTAGCTCTTATTCGAGACAGTCATTTCTTGGACGTTTTTCGATACTTGGTCTTTATTTGAATGCCGCGGCAAAACACGTGAGAGAAGGTTCTCGAACAAATTTCAAAAACTAACCTTAAAAAAAAATATGTTTTTTTTTCCTTAATAATAGAGTTATGAAAATAAAACCTAGCTAGTTTGATAGCCCATCTTGAGCAGAGAAATAATATGCTTTCATTTATACAGACGGATAGATAATAAGGAAGATATTGACAAAAGACTGTATTGTTCATATCAGACGAGCGACTGCACTGTTAAACAATGTCACTAAAGTTTCCAAAATTTTGGCCTTGAGCATGCAAACGTAAAAAATCGAGCTGTAATTAAAGAGAGGGGAAATGGTGGAGAATTGTAGCTAAAAATAACTTAGGAGGCAGATTCGTGTAGGAAATGCATGTAGAACCAAGCGTGTTTTTTATGAAAAAAAACAAGTAGAGACAGACGGACTAACAGACCGTAATACATACTTGACTGAGATTTGACTGAAGTGACTTTTGGTTGTAGATTTAAAAGTAGGGGGGAAGTCGGCGATTGGTCAACGCATTTTATAGTAGCGGGACAGAGATGTGAAATTTTGCCATTTGACATAAGTCTGTTCAGAGACGCAGTTTAAATTAATAGTGGTGTTGATTCCAGAAGAATACAAATATATAGTGGGACGCCATCATACAGCCAGCAGCTCAGCTGAGTTTTGCTAGCAAATTTAACTGTGTTCTCAATTCTGAATTCTGGTAAGAATGAACAGTATTTATTTTGTATATTTTAATAATTCGAGTGATTGATACTGCCATATCATAAAAATGATTACGACAAGTAAGTGTTCGCTCTAGGTCCCCAGCCCAAGTTCAGGGTCTAGTCTAGAGACATACATACAAAGAAAATATATATAGGAACGCCTAAATAAAACTATGAAAAAAGGATCTAGTGTTGAGATCAGTGGAACATATCACCTATCTTATTCAATAGCAGGAAGCTATTGAACATATCTCAGATGCAATGTAGTCTTGGGGAACTAGTACTATGTGAAACCAACTGGGTAAGATGTGCTGTGTGGTCAGAGAGATCTGACCCAGTCTGTGTGGTGTTGTTGTGTAGTGTTGTGTGCAGAAGTGGCTCAGGAGGTAGAGTTCTGACACATGACCCAATACTTTTGTTTCAGAATTGTGAGTTTCTGTTTGGCACCAAAGCGGTGCCAAATGCTGTAGTGATATACACAAGTGTGGACCAGTGCAGTCTAACATTGTGTCAGAGCAGCAGAATATTGTACTCCAGCACGGAGAGGAAGGGCCACCAGACTCCTGTACAAGATCGACGCAGTCGAGATAAGTGAGATCTGGCCTGCTGGACATTCACCAACGAATTCACGAACAAATTTACCAACGAATTACCAACGAATTATCAACTAGGAGACATGCTCGCTATCAACTAATCCACCAACTAATTCACCATCTAATAAAGACATACCATTGTGGGAAAATAAACTATGTATTCATCCCCTAAGTCAATGGACAATGTTTGGTAGTCATAGACTGGGAGTGATGACACCACCCCAACAGCATATCTAGTAATAAGTTCTCCTGGGACTATCTTAATATAATTATTATTAACCAGTCATTTGAAATAATTAGGTACACATTTTCCATTTTATTATGTCATATGATTATGCATTCCATTTATAACTCCATAATATTTCTTATGTTCTGACCAACTAAACATTTGGTTCAGAACAAATAAATTTATCAAAAGATTTAAATTTTAAAACTAAAACAGCCTGAGTTAGTTCAGTGTGTTATAAATTTTATTAATATTATTAGACTTATTAAATACCTGTGTGTGTGTGTGTGTGTGTGTGTGTAATCTACCACAACACATTACATATCAGTACCCTAGACTTTTAACGTAGCTACATTCATTAGTAAAAAAAAAAGATATGTGTGAGGTCGTAAGTGGTAGTAAGAAGGGCCTTCTGTAATTCACATCTACATTTATCTCAGGAGCCTTCACAGCTGACCTCATACATCACACTAGGTAACATCAACCATACAATACCATCAAAAATCCACTACATATATTGGGGTCTTGTCCAGGGATAATTAGCTTATCAGTAATATTAGGATCTCCTGGTGGGAGAATTAAATCAGGGGGACAAATTGTAAAAATTAAAAGTGTCCCTTAAAATTGAAAGTGAAAATAAAAGTTGGTGAATCTTCACAGCCAGTG
Source organism: Oreohelix idahoensis (assembly GCA_024509875.1). Classification (NCBI taxonomy): domain Eukaryota; kingdom Metazoa; phylum Mollusca; class Gastropoda; order Stylommatophora; family Oreohelicidae; genus Oreohelix; species Oreohelix idahoensis. The sequence continues at coordinate 264,214 of JAMPIV010018156.1, read as the reverse complement.
GTAATTAATTAATTAATTGGTTAATTAGAATTACCTTAGTCAATAGTTAATTAGAATTACTTTAGTTATTGATTAGTTAGATTTTTACCTTGATCATTGTTATTTTGTGTGATGGCTGAGCTGGCAAAGTTCAGATCAGCTGCTGTGCTAACGGCGAAGGAAATGGGAATGGATGGTCAGGTTTTAATTCAGTATGTAACTGCTGAATGTGACAAGTATATTGAAAGGGAAGATAGGAGGTTAGCTGAAGAGAAGAGGTTACAAATTGAGGCTGATAGAGAACTTAAGAGGCTGCAGATTGAGGCTGACAAAGAGGCTAAAGCATTAGAGGGCAGAAGAAAAACGACAGAAAGGGAGCAGAAGAAAAAAGAAAACTGCCAGAAAGGGAGGGAGCAGAAGATAAAAGATTGACTGCCGAAAGGGAGGCAGAAGATAGAAGGTTGCAAAGGGAGCACGAATTACGACTAAGGGAGCTGGAGTTACAAGGCCATGCTCCTGAAAAATGGTGCCAGCCCTTTTGCCTCAGATGCTACGCCTAGTCAGGGAGCCTCAACATCAGCTATGGGGTTTCATTTAGACCATTTTGTTGAAAAAGACGATGACATCGAGGGGTACCTCAGTCGTTTTGAATTATTAGCTACTACATATGGGTTAGAGAGAGAGAGAGAGGTGGAGTTTAAAGTTATCACAGGGACTGAGAGGTACTTCTTATGAAGTCTTCGCAAAAATGAACAGAGAAGACCAAGACAATTATGACATGTTAAAGCAGGCTTTGTTATTGAGGTACGAAAAAAATGGTGAATTTTATCGTAAGAAATTTAGAAATGCCAAACTGTTGTCTGGGGAGACATACCACCAATTCTCTGCCAGACTGGAAACCTATTTGGAGAAATGGACTGCTCTGGGGAAGACCCAAGATCTTAAAGAGATGATCATGATAGAGCAATTGAGAGAGTCCATGGCTCCAGACTTGAGAAAATTTCTCATGGAACAAGGTGCAGAGAAGTTGGGGGAGGTTTTAAATGTCGCTGAGAGGTATCAGGCAGCCCAGGCAGAGGTAAGTGGCACTAAAAAAGAAGCACATAGAAACTTTTAAAGCTCCACAGCCATTTAATAAATTTGAAAATAGAGAACAGGGTAATAAAGGCAGGACAAACTTTGAACGGCCAAGAAATGACTATCGAGACAGAAACTCACAGTTCAATGACCAAAAATACAATGAAAGAAAACCGTTTAACCAAGGAAAAAGATGGTGCAAATGGTGCAAGAAAGATAACCATAAACACCGAATTTTGTAGAAGGAAACCTTCAAAACATTGCTGCAATGAAGTCGGGGACTCAAAGATTAAAGGTTAATCCTAATGGACACAGCAGGAACCTTATCACCCCCCAGTTTGTGAGGATGTTATTTGTAATGGGGTCACCATAAGGTGCCTTTATGATACAGGTTTGGATTATGATTCAGTTGTGAAGTCTAGCCTAGTGGACCCAAGTCAGTATACCACAGAAACAGTGGAAATACAAGGGGCGACTAAGGACATACCACTCATGACACTTCCCATCGCAAGGATAACGGTGAAAACTCGCTATGTGGAAGGAGAAATTAGAGCAGCAGTGATAGATGAACCAATCTACCCTCTGATATTGGGGTGTAGATACGTCTTCTTGGGGAATCCCGAGAGACCTGTGATCATGGCGACAGTGCAGACCAGGTCACAGAAAAAAGGAGGAAGAAGGTGAACCTATAAATGCTCATCCAGAGGAGATGAGGAAGGCGCAGGCTGAGGATAGGACACTCAAGCCATGTTTTAAAAAAAATGCACAAATGCCACACACCTCCAAGCAAAGGGGAATACTTTATGAAGAACAAACTATTATACAGGAAGGCCGGAACTGGAACAAATGGTCACAACCAGCTGGTTCTTCCCACTTCATATAGGGATAAAGTGATGGAACTCGGGCATGCGATTCCCTTCAGTGGTCACATGGGGATCAGCGCCACAGGACAGCGTATAGCTTGTCATTACTTCTGGCCAGGGATAACGGAGGATATAAAAAAGATATGTCAAATCCTGTCCAGAATGTCAAAGGGTAGCTCCAAAGCACTGGACTGCTCCTGCAACTCTAGGGGAAATGCCCATAGTGGGAACACCTTTTGAGAGGGTTGCAGTGGATATTGTGGGACCTCTCACTCGGACCAAGAGGAGGAACAGTTACATCCTTACTCTGGTGGACACTTGTTCTATGTGGGGAGAGGCGGTAGCCCTGCCATCAATTGATTCAAAACATGTAGCAGAGGCACTACTTACAATATTCACAAGATTAGGATTCCCGCATCAAATCTTGACTGATAATGGCTCTCAGTTCAAGGGGAAAACTAACGGAAGAAGTTTTTAAGCTATTTCAAGCCAGACACTTTCATTGTAGTCCGTACCATCCACAAGGGAACGGCCAGGTAGAGAGGTTCAACGGGACTCTCATTTCTATCCTGAGAAAGCTGGCACACGAAAAACCGGATCTGTGGGATCAATTCCTGCCCGCCGCCTTGTTTGCGTATCGGGAGGTACCACATAGTTCAACCGGGATGGCTCCCGCAACTCTGCTATTTGGGAGGCCAATAAAAGGTCCATTAGAAGCTTTATTAAGGACCTGGACAGATGAGAAGGCGGAAGAGACTGTTACATCATCTTATCAATACGTGAACGAACTGACCACTCGTTTGAAAGCTGGATGGAAACTGGCAAATGATAATTTGAAACAAGCCAGGAAGAAACATGCAGCATATTTTAATAGGAAGGCAAAGGACAGAGAACTAGCTGTGGGAGAGAAGGTGCTGCTTCTACTACCCGGCAGCCAGAATAAATTACAAATTGGATGGCAAGGTCCATATACGGTTCTAGAGAAGGTGTCTAGAACAAACTATAAAATTGACAAAAAGGGGAAGGAGAAAGTTTATCATGTAAACCTGTTAAAGAAGTATCTGGACAGACCACTCCAGGAAAGCACCCCCCCTACTGACTTAGCTATCGCAACTCAAATGCAAAAGGAACCACTCACCTCACATGAATACCCATTACATCCTTGTGAAACAGCGGCACAAGTAAAAGTCAGTAAGCACCTGACTAAAAATCAGAGGGAGAGAGTTCAACAGGTTCTGGAGGAACATACAGATGTATTAACAGATAAACCAGGCCATACAAATTTGCTACAGTATGACATGAAACTGGTAGACTCAAACCCAATCTGTATGAGAGCCTATTCTATTCCGTTCGCGAAGGAGAAGGCATTGAAGGAAGAAATAGATTATTTGTTGAAGGAGGGGATTATTTCACACAGTGAATCATCTTTTAGCTCCATTACTGTTTGTTGGAAAAAGTCTCTGGGGATGACAAACAGTGTAGAAACATTAAAATGGGTTTTAAGGAGAAAGTGGTTGCTCAGAAGATTAAAGAGTGATCATGGTAACTATTAATTGCAAAAGACAGGTCAATACATTTGAAGACCATGTGCACCTTGTAGAAAGTCCAATCACTAAGATTCAACAGGGCCTGTCTATGCAAATCATTTCACCAAAGGAGAAGGCATTGAAACCAAAGACAGTCATAAACCATATTTGTCAACAGAAGGAGGGGATACAGATTATCACCACAGTAAAATCATCTTTTGCTAAACATGACAGGAAGGTAAAACAGCAAACCAATTGGCAGTTTTCTATTCCGTTCGCGAAGGAGAAGGCATTGAAGGAAGAAATAGATTATTTGTTGAAGGAGGGGATTATTTCACACAGTGAATCATCTTTTAGCTCCAGTGTAGTTTTGTTGAGGAAACCGTCTGGGGAACACAGACTGTGCATAGATTACAGGAAACTGAATGCTGTCACAGAAGGACAAGTGGATCCATTACCAGACACAAAACAGTTATTTGCCAGATTAAACAAGGCAAAATACTTTTCAAAGGTGGATCTTAGTAAAGGCTATTACCAGATTCCAGTGAAGCCTGAAGTGAGACCTTATTTAGCGTTTAGCACATCGGAAGGACATTATGAATTCAACATGCTACCATTCGGATTGAAAAATGCTCCGAGTGTATTTTCAAGGATGATGCGCAAATTGTTGGATCCCCTGAATAACCCATGTATCACGAATTTCATGGATGATATTCTCGTCGCCACAGAGACATTTGAAGAACACATTGACGCTCTAAAAATGTTATTTGATAGGCTTAGGGAGGCGAACTTAACTGCTAGGCCAACAAAATGTTGTATTGGATGCAAAGAGTTGGAATTCTTGGGACACACTGTATATCAGGGTAACATGACCCCTGATCCCAAGAACTTGGAAAAACTGCAGAGAGCACCTAGACCACAAACAAAAAAGGACGTGCGATCATTCGTGTCGTTATGCGGATTTTATCAAAAATATATCAAAAATTTTAACTCTATTTGTGCTCCTCTGACTGATCTGACTCGCAAGGGACTTCCAGATAAAATTATTTGGACTGCGCAATGTGAATTAGCTTTCCAAGAATTAAAGGAAAAACTCACTAGCAAGCCTATTCTCAAATTGCCTGATTTGACACAGGACTTTGTGGTGAGAACAGATGCAAGTAATGTAGGCCTCGGGGCGGCCTTGTTGCAGAGGTCATCTTCACCCGATGGGGAACTGAACCCAGTCGCTTATGCAAGCCGCAAATTGAATAAAGCGGAACAAGGATATTCTACAAGCGAAAAGGAATGTTTAGCGTTAATCTGGGCAATAAAGAAGTTCCAAATCTATCTGTATGGTAGGACTTTTGTGGTCCAGACGGATCATCAGCCCCTGGTATTCTTATCTCAGGCTAAGCATGAAAACGCAAGATTGTTGAGGTGGTCTTTATTATTGCAACCTTATCAGTTTATTATCGAATACATCCCAGGGTCATTGAATGTCGGTGCAGATTTCCTCAGTCGGCACCCCTGTGATCAAGATTAGAGTAGTGGCAGGCGTGAGGAGAGATTTTATCTATGTGTATCACTGGTTTTGGAACTTGCCGTAGTGCATGTTCTCAGGTGGGGAGATGTGTGATGAATTTACCATGATACAACGTTAAAATATCTCCAAAATTAACGATAAAATGTAGGGATAAAAATAATGCGTAAGATACTAGGAGACATGCTCGCCCATGCCCGCCTTTCCTGCCACCATTTAAATTATCTAGTTAGACGTGCAGACGGAACGTTTACCCTTTGTAGACGGGAGAGAACGGAGAAACGGAGATCAAAAAAGGAAAATATGACTGAACACGTGTTTGAAGTTCGAACGGCAAAAAAAAGACGCAATTGGGGTGAAAGGAAAAAAAATTCACGTCCCTAGTTGACATAAAGTAAGGAAATGGACAAGAAAAGGACCTTAGCTCTTATTCGAGACAGTCATTTCTTGGACGTTTTTCGATACTTGGTCTTTATTTGAATGCCGCGGCAAAACACATGAGAGAAGGTTCTCGAACAAATTTCAAAAACTAAACTTGAAAAAAAAAATATGTTTTTTTCTTAATAATAGAGTTATGAAAATAAAACCTAGCTAGTTTGATAGCCCATCTTGAGCAGAGAAATAATATGCTTTCAATTATACAGACGGATAGATAATAAGGAAGATATTGACAAAAGACTGTATTGTTCATATCAGACGAGCGACTGCACTGTTAAACAATGTCACTAAATTTTCGAAAATTTTGGCCTTGAGCATGCAAACGTAAAAATCGAGCTGTAATTAAAGAGAGGGGAAATGGTGGAGAATTGTAGCTAAAAATAACTTAGGAGGCAGATTCGTGTAGGAAATGCATGTAGAACCAAGCGTGTTTTTATGAAAAAACAAGTAGAGACAGACGGACTAACAGACCGTAATACATACTTGACTGAGATTTGACTGAAGTGACTTTTGGTTGTAGATTTGAAAGTTAGGGGGGAAGTCGGCGATTGGTCAACGCATTTTATAGTAGCGGGACAGAGATGTGAAATTTTGCCATTTGACATAAGTCTGTTCAGAGACGCAGTTTAAATTAATAGTGGTGTTGATTCCAGAAGAATACAAATATATAGTGGGACGCCATCATACAGCCAGCAGCTCAGCTGAGTTTTGCTAGCAAATTTAACTGTGTTCTCAATTCTGAATTCTGGTAAGAATGAACAGTATTTTTTTGTATATTTTAATAATTCGAGTGATTGATACTGCCATATCATAAAAATGATTACGACAAGTAAGTGTTCGCTCTAGGTCCCCAGCCCAAGTTCAGGGTCTAGAGACATACATACAAAGAAAATATATAGGAACGCCTAAATAAAACTATGAAAAAAAGATCTAGTGTTGAGATCAGTGGAACATATCACCTATCTTATTCAATAGCAGGAAGCTATTGAACATATCTCAGATGCAATGTAGTCTTGGGGAACTAGTACTATGTGAAACCAACTGGGTAAGATGTGCTGTGTGGTCAGAGAGATCTGACCCAGTCTGTGTGGTGTTGTTGTGTAGTGTTGTGTGCAGAAGTGGCTCAGGAGGTAGAGTTCTGACACATGACCCAATACTTTTGTTTCAGAATTGTGAGTTTCTGTTTGGCACCAAAGCGGTGCCAAATGCTGTAGTGATATACACAAGTGTGGACCAGTGCAGTCTAACATTGTGTCAGAGCAGCAGAATATTGTACTCCAGCACGGAGAGGAAGGGCCACCAGACTCCTGTACAAGATCGACGCAGTCAAGATAAGTGAGATCTGGCCTGCTGGACATTCACCAACGAATTATCAACTAACTTATCAAACTAATCCATCAACTAATTCACCATCTAATAAAGACATACCATTGTGGGAAATTAAACTATGTATTCATCCCCTAAGTCAATGGACAATGTTTGGTAGTCATAGACTGGGAGTGATGACACCACCCCAACAGCATATCTAGTAATAAGTTCTCCTGGGACTATCTTAATATAATTAATATTAACCAGTCATTTGAAATAATTAGGTACACATTTTCCATTTTATTATGTCATATGATTATGCATTCCATTTATAACTCCATAATATTTCTTATGTTCTGACCAACTAAACATTTGGTTCAGAACAAATAAATTTATCAAAAGATTTAAATTTTAAAACTAAAACAGCCTGAGTTAGTTCAGTGTGTTATAAAGTTTATTAATATTATTAGACTTATTAAATATCTGTGTGTGTGTGTGTGTGTAATCTACCACAACACATTACATATCAGTACCCTAGACTTTTAACGTAGCTACATTCATTAGTAAAAAAAGATATGTGTGAGGTCGTAAGTGGTAGTAAGAAGGGCCTTCTGTAATTCACATCTACATTTATCTCAGGAGCCTTCACAGCTGACCTCATACATCACACTAGGTAACATCAACCATACAATACCATCAAAATCCACTACAGATGTGAGGGGTCTTAGAAAAAAAAAAAAAAAAAGACGTGTATATTAAGTGGACATGCGGGCCCTGTAATTTACCGGGTCTATGTTCCACAGGACCTCCTACATCAAACTAGGTAAAATTTTTTATTTTAACAATAATCAAAGCGTCCACTGTGTGAAGACCATAATGTCCTTCCTTAAAAGTATGTCAAAATCAAGAGATGGACAGCTTTCTTGATCAGATATGCTTACCAAACAAGAGAACGAATAGGGTTTTACGAGACATGTACAGGGTTCATATGGCAGCTGATCATCATATTCCATATTTGCAGAAATGCTCCCTATGTTAACACCTCTGTATGATTATATTAGATATCACTGTTATATCACTCTCTTTTTCTGATATTATATAGTATATATGTATGATTTTATATGTGCCGCTGTGTGTGCGTGGGTGTAATGGTGTTCAAAGCGGTTAAAACGTTTCCTTCATCCATTGCAATTTCAACAAGTGTCTTTCCTGATGTTGTTTCCATATTTCCAGGAGATTCACTGATTTTTTTCTAATCTATTATAATTTCGGGGATGAGTGCATTTATGACTTTAACAAGTGTTGCGAAGGTGGCTGAAAGATTTTTTAAATACATAGTATTACTTCTCCATGACAGTCATATTTCATCTATTCACATTCTGTGACTATATCTAGTCAACTATCACGTATCTTGCTCAGACTTGTTTTACTACCTGGGACAGAAACTGCAGTACCTTGTCGGCCCTAAAAAGGTCTGTTAGCTTTCCTGTAAGGCAGCATGTTTCTAGTCAAGAGGCTTGGATTCCAAATTCTGGCAAGTTTCCTGAAGTCGAGTTTTAATAACCCAGATCTATAAGCTCAATTCAAGATATTGGTAAACAAGAAGCATTTTCCTCTGCTATCAGCACTCCAGTTCCTATTCAAACTGCGTTTGTAACCTTTAATTCATGTGGAACTCTGCTTGTTGTCATGCCCGAATGTTCTATAGACTGAAGGTAGTGATATTTTTCTTCCCAGAATGGGAAAAAAAAGACCCTTGGGGCTTTCCGAATTCTGGATCAGACTAGCTAATTCGTGGTTGATTTGGCATGGAATGCTCGTGGTTGTTCCCCATGAAACCTAAATCGGGACCTTTTGACGGAGTTTGTCTTGTTTACCCCCCCCCCCCCCCCCCCCCCCCCCAACGAAACCACATGGACGTGTGAGCAAAAATGTCGCTTATAATCTGCAACATGTTGAGACTGCTTCACTGCATTTCTATCTCGTCAAGAAGACATTTCAGAAACAGGGGCAACCCATTCCAATGGGATCCAAATATAAGAACATTAAGTATTTTTGATCTTTGTATTAGTCAGGCCTAAGAAAACTTGGCCCCGTGGCTGAAACCCATGTCCCTAGGCAATGTTCCCAAAATAACAGTAGGATTCCCTAATTAAAGTAATACCCCGACTTCAATGTCCCAGACGGCCTTGGGCCAATACCCCTAAGTGCCCAACACTATTTGGAAGCTTTCTCTCTGTAAGAAGTCTGAAACTTAATTCCCGGTAATCGGGGTAAGGTGTAATAAGTACATTTTATATTTTTGCATGTAACATGTGTAAATTGCTTGTGGGTGTACAGCTTCATACAAGGCTGGCAACCTCAGCATATAAAATGATTGGATTCATGAACCACCACTGCAAGAGCTGGTGCCTGCTTCATGCGCACTTCCTCACAAGGAACCTAAAAGCAGAGGTATCCCCAGGCTCCATGTGGAGTAGGGAGTAGATGATGATGACACCCTGGTGTATATATTATTCATATTAACAACGGTCAGTAAGTTTATTGTATATTCAACAATTTTTAAAATAATACCTTGTTGAAAGTTTTCTTTCATCAAACGCACTTTCATCCGACTTTTGGGTTTTTATTAATGCATACTGTGGAGGGTAAAACGTTTACTGAGGAAGATCAAGTGTAGGTGGAAGCGGAAGGCGGGTAAAGTCACCTATAAGATAGGGGGGGGAGCTGATTATCATGTAGGAGACCCTATACTTGTGTCGTAAAATAAATCTGTATGGACAACACGCGCAAATATTTTCTCGCTCATTACCCCTATCTCAAATAAATAAAATGGTATTGTTTATAAAGTCATAATAATATGAATAGAAATAGTATAGTTGTAACGCGTCTTCTTCCCCGCGCCAGTCATCGCATTGAGATAGAACGTAGTGTGAAACCTTATTGCCGCGCTAATGTTATTGGACTTTATACTCGCCCGTCAATTGTTCGGTAAAACCATTTTTGGTGAAAGACAAGCTTAGTTTTCCACGAAAGATATTTCAACGTGAAAACAGGGGAGGCATAAACAAGAACTGCATAAAAGTGAGAGAGTTTACACGCTGCCGGCTTGTCATTAGATTCTTGAATTAGCTACTCAGGACGACAGTTTCGAGGACGATGCCGTTAGGCCTGTTTCAAAAATTGTCCTAGCTTTGAAAAATTGATTACACCGCTGTCAATTTGGCAAAAAACTTCTAACTATAAGAACACAGTGGATATATTTAAGCTCACACGCATTTACTTCCTTTTATTGGAGTGGTAGCTAACCAGATAGGACTAATAAAAAGCACAGGAAATGCCTAAAAAAGGAAGATCTGCGATTATTTTTATAACATTCGAGAAGTTGAGACTTAGAAAACAACGAAAAACCTATATGGAGGAAACATGGAATTCTTTATTAATAGCTGAGGTTGACGCGTCATAAAAGAGCTAGTTTAAGAGCTTATCTTATCGGAGGATAAATAAGGACTGCTTTTAAAGGAAATGGCCGTAAGTAGATAAGATCCCTTACATTTCAAAAACTCATGTTTTGTTTTGACTCATGTCTCCTTTTCATGCTGTCCCTTTATTGCCATGTAAAGCTTAATTTTTGAAACTCGCTATTGGAAATCAGTCATCTTTGGGGCTCGGCAACCTCATATCTATTGCCTGGGGAGTTTTTGAACCTTTCTGCCTCCAATTTCTGGTGATGGCTTTAATAAATCTGCATACCTCTTAGCTTCTTTCTTTGAATCTAAGAGACCGAGCAAAACTTGTCAGTGGCCAAAAATCACGTTCTATTTTTGCGTTTGTAGCAGGACCAACAAAATTTTCAAAATTGTCGTTCGGTCCATTGGCCAAACCTTTCATATTAGTGAGAAAATGCACAGGCAGCCATTTGAATATTTTGTCCCCTGAATCAGCCCACAGTTCTCCGAATTTTTGTGAACAGTGACCTTGGGGACTAAACTGAAATATCTAAATAAACAATAACTATCTAGTTAGGCATCACAGCTCCAGTGTCAGCAGTATGAGGTGTGCTATTCAACGTACCTTGTTTGCTCCGAGTAAAGGGTCTTTTAATTCTGGCTTATTGCCAATAGATATAAGTAGTGAAAAGTTTTGCAATATCCAGGGAGTTGAGAGGGAATATATGTGGTAAAGAGGATGTTATAAATTTTGGGCTAAAGGGGATCCAGTGTTCCGCACTGTTGAGACATCTGTGAAGATACAGTACTAATAAGTGTGCCAAGTAAGTATTATCTGATGACCTTATTGAGAGGACCACCATTGTACCTCAGTCAGGCTAAACTTTTTCCCTGGAATATTGTGACTTTGACTAGTGTATAGAAAGTCTGGGATGATTTATAATGTTATTATCATTAACAATTGATGTTTGGACAAATTGTCCTTCTGTGTGCCCCTTCAGTCATTTTTTTGAGAGTCCTGACCAGAAAAATACTAGGTTCAGGACCAGATAAACAAAATTTTAATTGAAAAAAAAGTTACCCAGGTGTTATGTCTGTCACATTTGTTTACCATTTGTGTGTCATTGAAATATTACCCTGTACACCACACTGGGCATAACCCTAGGTTTGCTCACATAAATAATCTATATAAGGTCAGAAAGGCACTTCTTTAAATTGAGAATCAGGTGTTGAAGTTAATCATCACCTGCTGGCAAGAAGAAGAAGAAACTTATTAAGTCTTCATTGTTTTTTAGATGGATGTGATGATAAAGTTGATATTTAGTTGGATATAATATATGTTGATAAAGTACACCAGAACACTCCTAGGCGGGAAGACAGGCGTCTATCATCATCAGTTGACAAGATCCCTATGGTGTTGCCTGCCCCACTGTAGTGTATGGAATGTCAACTTGACCTACGCAGTGTTGTGTAGACATGGATGGAGTGTATAATGTGCGAATGATGATAAGGGTTCGTGTTGTTGACAAATGTTCTCTTCTCACACTCATGTATGACCGGAAGTCATCGACACCAACGACTGTGTACCTTTTCTAAAGTTTAATTGGACGTACACACTCGACAGCACAGATAGTGACAAATCACAGGTTGCCATAATACATCATAGTACAGTGGACAAATGGTCTTGCAATGTTACATGGGCACTCATGTAGAATAATGGTATAATGGACTGTCAATAGCCAAGCACTCAGTATCGCCCATACATATATCATCTGACGTCACTGACTGAGCACGTCAGCTTGTAAACAATATTTCAGATGACTTCTAAACCTAATCTCGTTTAGCAACGATTCTTCAACATAATGTTCAGCACATATTTTTCCATATAATAATATTGAACCACTAACAATGGGTTCTCATGTGTAGCAGTGATCTCTGGACTGATCAAGCGATAATACGGGCATCCCTTTTCTCTTCTTGAAAGTCCTACATGTTTTGGTTCCAAGATGGCTCCACTCGTGAACTGTCACTCACGTTTGAATACAGATAATGAATCTGTTCTAAAGTTAGTCATTCATACAACATTTCGTTGCTCTGTAGATTTGGTCATGAACAATAGACTGCATTCTACAGAATATAGTGCTGCTAGGAATCGAAGTCGTTTTTCATCGAGTCAAATATATTCTCTTAAACATTCAAATCGTAATTATCGACAATGGTGGCTTCGATCGAGAGTTCATAAGAGTATCTTTGATTACCTTGGTAGAGGGAATATGAAACTGCCATTCCTTGGCAAGATGAATAAACACTGGGGTAAAGCATACACGATAGGTCTAGACGACTATCACTTTCCCCAAAACCACTGAGATCACTTTTTCAAGGCATCAAGCCGACATAGCAAAACACACACATTCCCTATCAGGACGAAGCCAAATCACCCCACTCAAGCGACACATCCGCCGAATAGCCTTTGACCTCTCTAGAGACAACAGAACATATAGTTCGACTTAGATATGTAAAGATATACAGATATAAGACAGACTTGTCCTACTCAGACAAACAATACACATAAATTCAGGCCATAGATATTCTGAAGCAAGAACAATCTATTATTACCCAAACAACGAATAAATCGCAGTAAAAATGTATTTATCCGCGGAGTTCAAGGGAAGTAACTCAATAATGACTTTCCCTTAAGCACTAAAAAATTACCTATGTATAATATTGTAAGATATCAAAGACTGCACGTAACAGTCTTACCACACCTCCCGGGAAAAAAAAAATGGAACATTTTTTTTTTTTTTTTGAAATACATCTAGGAGCAACGTACAATAGGCTCACAACGCATGAATAATGCGCAGATGAAAATATCAGGAATACCTATAACGCCTAATATGAGGCTAAGTCGACTTATGGAGCGACTGGTGAGAATGTGTCTCATAAACTGAGAGAAATTATTTCTCTACAAGTATATTTTTCCAGGAAGGTGTCATCAAAGTATAATACAATTCTGGCAATTACACAATGCCTAAAAAATTCATATCATCACTACGTATTAGATATCTTAAATTTATGATTTATGAAGTAAAAATCATCAAAGCACAGCGGTGAATAAACATACATGAACCGCTATGTAGTGATACAATCATTATATTATTAAATTACAAATGTGTATCTATCATGATATAGAAAAGGAACTACTATAGAACTAGACATATCAAGAAGTCTAAGCCCTAATAGTTATGTGGAATCATGTGGGCATCTTGACAGAATGTCTGCCATCACATTATCTGATCCCCGAATAGCTCGCACAGAGAAATGAAAAGGTTGAAGAGCAATTGCATATCGAGTAGACCTCGAGCTCTTCAAATTCTTACTCTGTATAGCAGTAAGAGCTTTTTGGTCTGTTTCTACTATGAAATGTGCGCCTAGTAGGAATCTCTGTAGTTTGAGGATCGACCAAACCATAGCTAATAGCTCACGGTCTAAAACCGAATAATTCCTTTCTGCCGCATTAAGTTTTCTGGAAATATACATTACAGGATGCAGAGTTCCAGAGTACTCTTGCATTAGTGCCGCTCCAATCCCAGTGGATGAAGCGTCACTACGAAGAACGAATGTCTTATCTTTAGTGGGTAGCACTAAAATAGGTGGTGTTGAAAACAGTGTTTTAATCTTATCCAGAGAGCATTGGCATTCCTGAGACCAGTGGACCACATTAGGCGAACCTTTCTTTAGAAGTGTTGAGAGAGGTGCCATGATAGAGGATAGATTCTGAATGAATCTGCCATAAAATTGAATAAGACCTAACAGACTTCTCACCTGTTTTTTAGTCTTAGGGATTGAGATGTTAAGTATCTTACTAGTATTATGGTCCTCTGTCTTTAGGAAACCATGACCAACTCGGTGGCCTAGGAAAGAAATTTCGCTAAAACCAATATAGGCTTTAGAGGGTTTCGCTGTCAGGTTGTGCTCACGCAAAGTAGACAGCAATTCATCTAACCCTGAATAGTGATCTTCCCAAGTATCGCTGAAAAGACAGATGTCGTCTAGATATGCAATGACATCTGACCGATAAGATAGGATTCGGCGCATCATGCGTACGAACGTAGCTGGTGCGTTCATAAGACCGAAAGGCATAAAATTCCATTGGAACAAACCTCTAGGTGTTGAAAAAGCCGTGAGAGGTTTGGCGCGTTCAGATAAAGGAACTTGCCAATATCCCTTAGACAAATCAAGTTTAGTGAAAAAATGAGATTTGGAGAGTCGAGTAAGTAGCTCTTCCAGTAAAGGCATAGGTTCGGCATCGAACTTCGTTACTTGATTCAATTTTCGATAGTCAACGCAAAGACGTATGTTATTGTCTTTTTTTACGCACAATAACCATCGGCGAAGAATACGCAGAGGTGGATGGTTCGATTATTTTCAAATCTATCATCACATCCAACTCTTTCTCGACCTGTGCTTGGAAATGTATAGGTATAGGATAAGGTCTAACCCTAATAGGAGTATGGTCAGTTAGCACAATGTCATGTTGAATGACATTAGTTTGTCCAGGGATGTCAGTGAGTACATCCTGAAATGTTTGCAACATAGTTGAAACTTGTCGCTGTTCTCCTAGAGACAAATCAGGAGAGACAGTAACGTTCTTCCATGATTCACTGGAATGAAGTGGGATCATTGGAAGAGGAAGATTTACATCTGAAAAACTTGTTTCCTCATCCTGTATCACGGACAGTGATGAGTAATGACCATGTGGTACTGGAGAATTGTCCGTTGCTTGGAAAATGGGTTGCAAATAATCCGGACGTTCATGGAATTCAGTAAGCATATTGATGTGGAAGGTTTTATGCTTCCCATCAATATCGACAATATAGTCGACATCGGAAATTTTCGATATTATATCGTACGGACCTTTCCAAGAAATAAGTAATCTGTTTTCCCTACAAGGTAGTAATACAAATGCTTTGTCACCAGGACAAAGTTGTCGTAAGCATCTCTTCTTATTGGCAAATTGCCTTGCCTTCTGTTTCGCAAATTCAGAAGAAGAAGTTGCTAATTTGCATGCTTCGATAATCTTTTGTCTCAACGCGATGACATATTCGTAGGATGACTTTGTGTCATCGTCAATATTGTCAGATGTTATGAGATCGTGAAGCAACGACATAGGGCCACGCGGACGCGCGCCAAAGACGAGTTCAAAGGGAGAAAATCCCGTATGTTCATTGGGTACCTCTCTGTAAGCGAAGAGGGCCGCAGGTAAAACTCTGTCCCAGTCTTGAGGATGATCCTCAGTTATCTTCCCCAGTAAGTTTTTAAGTGTTCTATTAAGGCGTTCGACCATACCATTAGACATTGGATGGTAGATACTACTTAAAGATCTATCTATCTGCAGGGTAGACATTACTTGAGACATGGTATCTGATATTAGTTGGGTGCCATGGTCTGACAATATCTCTCCGGGGAACCCCAGACGAGAAAATATAAGCCAAAGAGCATCTGCAATATCAGCAGTAGTAATGCTCTTCAGAGGAATAGCCTCTGGCCAACGTGTGCACATATCAACACACGTCAAGATAAACTGATGTCCTCTGGCAGACTTGATCTTAAATGGACCAATAATGTCTATGGCCATTTTTTGAAACGGCCGAATAGGAATGTCCGCCGCCTGAATGGGTGCAGCATGCCGTGGACCTTTGGATTTAACTTCCTGACATACTTTACAAGATCGACAATAAATCCGTATGTCCTTGTTTACCAATGGCCAAAAGAAAGCCGCAAGGACTCTTGACTTAGTACGGGAAAAACCCATGTGTCCAGCACACTGAGAGTCGTGAGCGTGCTGCAAAATTTTAACTCTCAAATTCTTGGGAACCAGGATTTGAGAATGACTTGACGTAATGGAGTCTTGAACCATACGTACAAGTACGCCATTCTTCTTTGTAATCCACGATTTACGACTTGTGTCCTTATTCGGATCACCTTTAGTTGCAAGAATGAAGAATTTCTTCAGAGTGGGATCATCTTCTTGCTGTTTTATAAACGAGTCACGAGAAATTACCAAGGGATTATCTTGGTTATGCACTTCATTATCTTCAGTAGATGAAGTTTGAGGCACATTAAGAGCCTGAGCTCTAGTGACTACAGCGTTAGCAATCTGCATGTTTTGCCTTTCCCAAGTGGAAATTTGTTGCGGAGTGCATTCCTTGACTCCATGAATGCGACCGATGATGAGGTCAGCGATCGGATTCGGAAGAAGACATGCGTGTACATCTCCTGTAAAGAAAGGAGTAGCAATCCTAATGATAGCGGTAGAGTATTTCTCTAATGTGCCGCCAAATGTTACACATTTGACTACTTGTCCAGTGGCACGGGAAGGATCTACGAGTGACTGCCTAACACCAATTGTGGTGCATCCAGAATCAAATAGCACAGAGACTGGATTGTTATTCACTAAACCCTTATGTAAGACAAGAGACCCTCTTCCATCATGCGCGACTGATGCTGGAAGAGCAGGAAGAGGATGGCCACAGCTTAAAGTAGTCACTGTGGTTGGCTCAAATAACGTTTTGCATTGGGGCACTGAGATGCTCTCCCAAAATCAAAAGCGGCACATGCCATATTACTAGCATCATTATTATCTTTACTCTGTTTATAGGCTTCATGGGACTCTTGTTGTGCAGAGTTTGCCTGAAAATGTGGTTTATGTCTTTTGTATTGAGATCTACCTCGGTTATTATCACCTCTGTAGTTATTGTTACCTCTATTGTAACCCCTATTTGGGTTTGAGTCATAGTACCCTTGGTTACCATTATCATATTCATTATAATGAGTATCTCTGTAATTATGATCTTGTTGACTCCAAGACGGATAACCCTGATAGTTTCTATAATTACTTCCTCTACGGAAATTCCTATAATTATGACCACCCCTGTGTCGAGAGCTATCAGGTCGTCTCCAGTTCTTTGAAGAAGAACCCTGAAATGATTGGTTACCTTGGTTTTGATAACTATTATGGTTACCTTTTTTATCAAATCTGTTTTGAGGTCCCTGAAATCTGTGTGAATAATTGGGATTGTATGGTGTTGCTGAAGCAACTGGCATACTCTCCTTAATCTTAGTGTTGCCAAAAGTCACGTCGGGGTGTGCAGTGACATATTGGGAACAATATTCTTCCATTTCTTTTAGAGATTTAGGTTTACGCTCATGTATAAATTCAAGGAAAGGTTTGTTCACACATGACATAATCTTATCTCTGAGCAACAAATCCATAAGTCCTTCATACGTTTTTTCTGTTTTGGAAAGCTCAATCCAACGATCAACTGTGAGACGTGCCTTTGCAGTGAATTCTGAGAATTCTACCCCCGTCTCAGGTACCATCGTCTTAAATAAAAGGCGATAGCCTTCCTCACTTAGCTGATATTTTTTTATCAAAGCCGCCCTAATGACATCATAATTATCCTTATCTGCTTCTCCTACAAGGCATAATCTAGTCAAAGATTCACCTTTCAAGTTTTCTGATAATTGATTAGCGTATTGTGATTTATCCACATTATGTGTACGACAAGAACGTTCAAATCTATCCAGCCAGAATGTAATATCGTCACTGGACTGATTGAACGGTGGAACCTTAACCTTGTAAGTAGAAGGTTTACCATTACCACTAGATGCCTGATTAACATTACTCATACTTGTCAATCTCAATTTCTCCAACTCAAATTCATGTTCTCTTATTGCTTTTTTCTCTTCAGCATCTAATCTTTTTTTTTGTTCAGCCTCCCTGTCTAATCTTTTTTGTTCAGCCGCAGCTTCTCTTTCCAATTTTTTTTGTTCAGCTTCACTGTCTAATCTTTTTTGTTCAGCTTCACTGTCTAATCTTTTTTGTTCAGCTTCACTGTCTAATCTTTTTTGTTCAGCCGCAGCTTCTCTTTCCAATTTTTTTTGTTCAGCTTCAAATCTCCTTTCCTCTACCTGCATCTGCAATTTCTTTTGTTCAGCAGCAGCCTCAGCTTCTTTTTCTAATCTTTTCTCTTCCGCCATAGCTTTTCTTTCTTCTGCAGCTAATCTTTTCTCTTCTGCAGCTAATCTTTTCTCTTCTGCAGCTAATGCTTTGTCATATTGAGCAACTGCCCATTGTTCTAATTGTTGACCAGTCTTATCAAGAGCTTTCCCTTGAGTAATGAAATAATCTAGAGTAGACATGATGCCTAACAATAATACTAATCACCTGAATCAATAATAATACCCCAAGTTCTCAATGACCTGATTAATCAGTATACTATCCCAATATCTGTGGGTCACAAGCCTTTAATAAGGTCTTGTATAATAGTAATAATAATCAGGTACTGGTCTATACCATAATCCAAGTGCAGTGCACAGGCAATTGTGTCTTATGAAATATACCCATATAAAACATATGTCAACCAACAGAATACATAAAGTACAAATAGGACTGACAATACAAGAACGTTTGCAGAAATCAAAATAAATCAAATAGGGAAATCAATGAAGATAATCACTGAATCTGCAAAGAATAACAACACAAATGACGTCACAATATATGAATATAAATTATGAATAGAACTGAAAGATAGAAAAGGTTAGACCAACAAATTACAAACAAATCAAAACAAAACTAAAGAACAAAGAAATATTACAAAAATAACAATAATTACAGACTTCACAGCTAACACAAAAGCAACAGTTGTCGCAGCAAATTTTCAATCAAGAAAATTGCACCTATAGAAAACGCCCACAACGGACCCTCTATGACGTGGGATACTCTGTTGTGAGGACGCCGCCCAACCTTAAACACAACCCGCTGACATAGAAACTAACATACTATACAAACAAATAACATGTAAACATAAATATATATAAATTATGTGTATGATAGTATGTGTTGCAAAATAGGCTCAGTCTTACAGTAATGGCAAAGTTATTTTTCATGAAAACAAACAAACTGCCACTTTATTCAATTAAACATTCTGGCCTTAAATATTAAAGTTCATATATGGCAAACAAGAAGATCCATCGATGAAACCAGGACTTCTTAGTTCACAAATACTGTCTTTCTGTTAACACTGACAAGAATTGATCCAACTGTTCTGTGAAACTCTATAATGTCTAATGTAAAAAATGTCAACAACGCTGACCTACATACTGCATTCACTTGACAGGTCACGTGACGAAGCGTTGACAAAGAGCAAACCAATACTGCAAGTGTGTCGTATCAGCCACAGGAAACGGTCTGGTATCGGTAATCTGTTGACTTCTGAATTTCTGCGAGGTCAAACCCAGAAAGCTGGTCCACCAGTTGATAAAGTTGATATTTAGTTGGATATAATATATGTTGATAAAGTACACCAGAACACTCCTAGGCGGGAAGACAGGCGTCTATCATCATCAGTTGACAAGATCCCTATGGTGTTGCCTGCCCCACTGTAGTGTATGGAATGTCAACTTGACCTACGCAGTGTTGTGTAGACATGGATGGAGTGTATAATGTGCGAATGATGATAAGGGTTCGTGTTGTTGACAAATGTTCTCTTCTCACACTCATGTATGACCGGAAGTCATCGACACCAACGACTGTGTACCTTTTCTAAAGTTTAATTGGACGTACACACTCGACAGCACAGATAGTGACAAATCACAGGTTGCCATAATACATCATAGTACAGTGGACAAATGGTCTTGCAATGTTACATGGGCACTCATGTAGAATAATGGTATAATGGACTGTCAATAGCCAAGCACTCAGTATCGCCCATACATATATCATCTGACGTCACTGACTGAGCACGTCAGCTTGTAAACAATATTTCAGATGACTTCTAAACCTAATCTCGTTTAGCAACGATTCTTCAACATAATGTTCAGCACATATTTTTCCATATAATAATATTGAACCACTAACAATGGGTTCTCATGTGTAGCAGTGATCTCTGGACTGATCAAGCGATAATACGGGCATCCCTTTTCTCTTCTTGAAAGTCCTACATGTTTTGGTTCCAAGATGGCTCCACTCGTGAACTGTCACTCACGTTTGAATACAGATAATGAATCTGTTCTAAAGTTAGTCATTCATACAACATTTCGTTGCTCTGTAGATTTGGTCATGAACAATAGACTGCATTCTACAGAATATAGTGCTGCTAGGAATCGAAGTCGTTTTTCATCGAGTCAAATATATTCTCTTAAACATTCAAATCGTAATTATCGACAATGGTGGCTTCGATCGAGAGTTCATAAGAGTATCTTTGATTACCTTGGTAGAGGGAATATGAAACTGCCATTCCTTGGCAAGATGAATAAACACTGGGGTAAAGCATACACGATAGGTCTAGACGACTATCACTTTCCCCAAAACCACTGAGATCACTTTTCAAGGCATCAAGCCGACATAGCAAAACACACACATTCCCTATCAGGACGAAGCCAAATCACCCCACTCAAGCGACACATCCGCCGAATAGCCTTTGACCTCTCTAGAGACAACAGAACATATAGTTCGACCTAGATATGTAAAGATATACAGATATAAGACAGACTTGTCCTACTCAGACAAACAATACACATAAATTCAGGCCATAGATATTCTGAAGCAAGAACAATCTATTATTACCCAAACAACGAATAAATCGCAGTAAAAATGTATTTATCCGCGGAGTTCAAGGGAAGTAACTCAATAATGACTTTCCCTTAAGCAAAAGTTTGGCCATTGTTGGACCACCGCTGCAGAGCAGTGGAGACAAACATATGACAATGATCAATACCTTTCACTTCCCTGATGAGCATACGCCTTCAATAAAACATGTCAAGCCTTTCTGACCTGTGCCATTCATTCAAGGTCTATCCATGTCTTCTTTTTCCCTTTCATGTATGTCTCCAATTCGTTTCTCTATGTATTGTTTCAGTCTTTCTCTACCTCTATTACCCAGGGGATTCTAGAACATGCACTCTAGTGTAATGCTCTATCAGCAGGTTTCCTCAATGTGTGTCCTTTCCGGCACCAGCACATTCTTCTCACCTCTTGTTTCACGGTTCTTGCCATCATTTCCACAACAGTGATCATGTCTACTATTTCAATATTTTGTTCTATGGAAGCACCCCAATATGAAAGTTTGTGGCTTCGTGGTAGTCATTTTTGTCGTTCTCTATTGTTTCAGACCCATACATTAAAATTTCATTGACATTTGAAAAGACGATTCTGATTTTTGTGTTAAGACTTGATTTCTATTGATTCTACGTCGTATATATTTCCCAGTGCAATGATAACTCCTCTGGCCTTCTATATTCTTATTTTGATATCATTGTATGTTCCTCCAACTTTGTCTACATTGCTGCCTTGCTATACCGAAAGTACGTGTAGGGTTGTTTCTTCAAGTGCAGATTACTATAATTTACCACGCTTATTCAGACCAGCAAAATGTAACTGAATGTCCCATGGCGGGAGTCGTGTCACCAATCTGTCCTTATTATATACATATTCACATAACAGAAAATAACCCAAAAGGAGTCCATCAATCCTTGTTCTCTCATGACCTAGTCTTGTGGATCTCTGAAGAATAAATCACCACACTGTTCTCCCTGTCCAACAAATCATGAGCTTGAAGCTAGTCTTCTTCTTTAAACTAATGCTTGTAATTCCTCTTTCCATACTTTATCAACAACATTTTCCAAATCTACCCAAACCACTAGCATTTATTTATTTTTCTCTTGGAAGGGATCTTCAACGATATGTGGATCAGAGAAAACGCATATGGCCGACACAGTACCATTCGTGGAAAAGCACTACGGAGATGCAAATAGCCTCAAGCTGACTACTGCTTTCTCTGAAAACATTTAAGCAGACGTCTGAGAATGTATGAAGAAACTAGTCGCCAGCTTAGTACTCTGGTATTCCATCTCCACTTCAAATTGTTTTGAGAAAAAAAAAGCGTTCAAAGTTTTTGGGTTACTGGTTGAAAATAAGATTTATCAATTAAAATGACATTTTGCATGATTATCCAAAGTATTAAATTTCATCTTCATCATCAACTGCCATCTCCACAACGAAGGTTGGCTGTAATGGATCTCCAACGTCTTCTGTCTCTTGTCTTGGTGGTGCACTCTGATAGACTCTTTCCTGTCCATCTCTTGATGTTATCTTCCCACTTATAGCGCCGTCTTCCCCTTGGACGTTTGCATTCACCTCTCCCTTCTATTATGGTCTTCTGCAAGGTGTTATGCCTTTTTATGTGGCCAAAGTATTTTAGCTGCCGAACTTTGATCTCCCTCATTAGTTCTCTTTTCATACCTAGATTTTCTAGGACCTCCTTATTTGTTTTCTTCTCTTTCCATGAGATACGCCCCATTCTTCTATATATCCACATTTCAAGAGCCTCAGTTCTTTCTTCCAAATGCTTATTCATCGTCCATGTTTCTGCACCATACAGAAATGCAGAATATATATATAACACTTGATGATTCTCAGTTTTAATTTGTGAGATAACTGTTTAGATGTCAGTATATGTTTCATACAGAGAATTTCAAAGGCAGTAGACTACAAACTGAGGAAAGAACGGGCAGGATTTGGAAGGAACAGAAGATGTGTGGACCATATATTCACTCTCGGGAACATTGTAGAGCGGTGCTCGGAGTGGCAAAGACAGCTTTAAATAAATTTTGTTGATTTTGAAAAGGCTTTTGACAGCATACATAGGGACAGTTTATGGAAAATACTGAGGGCTTATGGAATTCCAAGCTGCATGGTGTCAGTCATAGAAAGCCTCTGTGCCGGCTTTGCGTGTGGTGTTGGGCGGGGCAACCTGGCCTTCGAGGTGGGGACGGGAGTGCGACAGGGATGCCCCTTGTCAACCACTCTATTTTTGACAGTCGTGGACTGGGTGGTGCGCCAGGCGGCGGAGGGCGGTCCGGGAGGAGTGGGATGGACTACGTTTTCAACATTGGAAGATCTGGGGTGTGCAGATGACGTTGCACTGCTGGCACATTCGCATCAACACGTCCGGGAAAAGGCGGATGGACTTGATGGATTTGGCCAGCGGGTGGGCTTGGGCATCAATTTAGGGAAGTCTGGGGTCATGGCGCTCAATGTGAGCAGCCCTGAGCCCATATCAGTAAGGAATCAGCAACTGGTACAGACAGATACCTTCACATACCTAGGAAGCATAGTAACACCAGACGGTGGGGCGGGCGGAGACATCGGCATCGGAATGGATGGGGCAGGAGCAGCCTTCTTTGGCCTAGATGACATCTGGGGGTCCTCCCAGTGCAGCACAGGCACAAAATTAAGATTATACCAGAGTTGCGTGCTTTCTGTGCTTCTCTATGGTGCAGAATGCTGGAGAGTCACAGAGAAGGAAATGTCAAAATTGTCCTCTTTTCACACAACATGCCTAAGAAAAATTCACCGAATCTTTTGGCCGAATACCATCACCAACCAAGATCTGCTTACTCGTAGCAAGCAAGAGGACATGCATACCATCATAGCTGGCAGACGCTGGAGCTGGGTTGGTCATGTCCTCAGAAGAGACCCCGATGCCATCACAAGAACAGCTATGCTTTGGACCCCTGAAGGAAAGCGAAAGAGAGGCCGACCAAAAACAACTTGGCGGAGGACTGTGGAGGCTGAGATGCAAAGAATGAACCAGAGTTGGGGCACTGTACGAAGGATGGCCACCGACCGTGCAAAGTGGAATCAATTTGTTGTTGCCCTACAAGACGCCACTAGGCGTGATGGCCACTGACTGCTTTGACGGTCGGTGGTTAAGGATCGAAGAAGAAGAAGAATATGTTTCATGTTGTTGAATGTAGCTTTGGCCATTCCTATTCTCTTCTTGATTTCTGTTTCACATCTGCCATCTTCTGTTATTATATGACCAAGATATACGTAGCTCTTGACTTGTTCCAGGATTTTCCCATTTACGCTTATCTTTAATGTGGGTTTATCGTCTGTTTTGCTAATTATCATAGTTTTTGTTTTCTCAATATTAATGTCGAGTTCATATTCATGACTTATACTGTTCACTTGCTTCACTAATTCTTGTAACTCCTGTTCGCTTTCAGCTAACAACACGGTATCATCTGCATATCTAAGGTTGTTTATTGACCTTCCACTGATGTTCAGTCCTGGTATTTCCTGTATCTGTTTGAAAATTTATTCGGTGTATAGATTAAATAGGCAGGGGGACAGCACACAACCTTATTAAATTTTAGTTGTGAATGTAGCTAAAACTATATCATGTCGATTTATGACTTCAGGTCAATTTTGTCAAAAGCAGGAGATGGAATAAAGCAGTACTTAGGTGACGTAGTGCTTGATATAAATCTAGGCCTGGAAGAAAATCCTTCTACTTTTGATCACTGAGTAATGCGGGAAGCACAGATGAAGAAAAACCAGCTGCATGCAAGGCTAAGAATTGCAATTATGGGGAAAAAATGCCCTGGCAGTCTGGGGATCAGATGAAAATAAACTAAAGAAACTGTACACAAGGAAAAAAAAAAAAAACAGTCCATGCGAAAGAGGAGCCAAATCAAACTTTGATAAATTTCATCATCATCTCAGCCCGTAACCGGTCATGGGTCGTAGGGGTGCCATGGTGGAAGCATCAGCAGACAGGGTCCTCCACTGCTCTCTATCCTCAGCAATGCGTACAAGTGTGGAAAAACCGTGTCCTGCCCATTCTTTGATGTTATCAGCCCAGGATTTTCTCTGCCTTCCTCTTCTCCGTTTACCTTCGACTGTTCCCCGAAGGATCGTTTTCGAAAGGGAGTCATGACGAGTTACATGCCCAAACCAGGCAAGCTTTCGACGTTTCACTGTTGACAAAAGTGGTTCTTGGTGGCCTGCATAGGTGTTTATCTTCTCTCTAACATAGACATTTGTTTTGTGCTCTTTATAGCAAATGCGCAAAATTCTTCTATAACATTTATGCTCGAAAGTCTGAATCCTTCGCTCCGTATCTGCAGTGAGTGTCCAGCTCTCACACCCATACAAGAGAATAGATAATACAAGTGATTTGTATAATTTGATCTTCACAGGAAAACTGATGTTACTTTTCCAGATCACATTCAACCTTGTCATGGCAGCTGAGGCCATCTCAAGTCTTGTCTTGATTTCTTTAATTGATCTTCCATCACTGCATATAGTGGACCCGAGATATTTAAAGGTGTTAACTTCTTCTAACGTTTGCCCATTTAACGTAATGTTGGTCGGAACATGTTTCTTATGGCTATTCACCAATATCTTGCTTTTTTCTATATTAATTTCCATCCCATACGTTCTTGTTACTTTCTCCAGTCTAGAGGTAAGGTTTTGAAGTTCTGATTCTGATCCAGCTATCAGATCAATATCATCAGCAAAACGTAGGTTGCACAGAGGTCGGCCTCCAATCGATATGGTTGATTTATAATCGTAGAGAGCCTCCTGCATAATATGTTCTAGATAAATATTAAAGAGCACTGGGGACAGGATACATCCCTGCCGAACTCCTACACTTGTTTTGAAAAATTCTCCAATGTCGTTGCTTGCAAAAACCGCACTGCTTGCGTCCTTGTATAGTGCTTCAATGATATCTATGATGTTGGTATCAAAATTGAATTTTCTCATTACTTGCCATAAGCCTTCATGCCAGACTCGATCGAAGGCTTTTGTGAAATCGATGAAGTTATGGTATAAATCGTGTTGATGTTGGAGATGTTTTTCGATAAGTAATCTAATATTGAAGATTTGTTCTGAGGTACTTCTTTTTGGTCTAAAGCCAGCCTGTTCCTCTGACAAGATTTCTTCTGATTTCTGTTTTATTCTGTTCAAAAGTATCCTTAACATCACCTTACTTGGATGACTAATAAGGCTAATGGTTCTGTAGTTCTTGCACATTTTTAGATTTCCTTTCTTTGGAAGCGGTATTACTAATGACTGCGTCCATTCTTTTGGCCATTTTTTTGTACTCCATATCTTCTGGCAAATTGTTGTCATGATTTTTACTATATCTGGTCCTCCATATTTCAAGAGCTCTGCTGGGATATTATCCACACCCGGTGACTTCCCTCCTTTCATCGAACATATAGCCTCTTCCACTTCTTCCCGTAATATTGCTGCATTTCCGAGTTCCCTGTTTTCGCACTTAATGTTGTTTAATATGCCTAAGTCAGTGTGTCAAGTTTACAGTTATATAATTCTTTACAATATTCTGTCCATCTTCTCATTACAGCTGTTTTTTCATTGAGCAGAGCCCCATTGCTATCTTCTATGACAGTTACCCTGGGCTGTTGGGGTTTTGATAGTTTTCTTAATGTGTCAAAAGCTGCCTTGCTGTTACCTTTTATTAGCCCCGTATTAATGGACTCACATTGATCAGCTACCCATTTTTCTTTGGCCTGTTTCATTTTCTTCCTAATATTTTTATTCACCATACTGTATTGCCATGCTGCTTCAGGAACCTCTTTCTTAACCTTTTTCATTTCCCGCCGTGTATCACATAACTTCAGAATGTCATCTGTAACCCATGGTTTGTTTATTTTCTTTCTTTTACCAAGTATTTCTGTTGCTGATTCAATGAGCACGTCTTTCATGTTCTCTGTGATTGAGTTGATATCATCCTCCAAAAAGTTGAGAGCTGCGAATTTTCCTCCAACAGTTGCCTCAAAGATTCCCGCGATTTCTGGATCTTTCAGTTTGTCTAAATTGAATCTTAACTGAGAACATCTGGTTTGATTATAGTTCTTTTTAAGTTTAAGCTTGAGCGTCATCAATACCATGTCGTGATCACTACCAATGTCGGCGCCAGGAAAAGTCCTAGTCTTGGCTTTATTAATACTGGACTTGAATCTTTTGGATACAAGAATAAAATCAATTTGGCCATGTATCTCAGTTTTTGGGGCATGCCACGTTGTTCTTCTTGATAACTTATGAGGAAATAGTGTATTTGCAATGGTTAGTTTATAGTTGCTGGCAAATTCTAGTAGCCTTAGTCCTCGATCGTTAGTTTCACCTGTCCCAAATCTCCCCACTGTACCAGCCCAGTGACCGTATGCATCTGGCCCTATTTTAGCATTCCAATCACCTAACACGATGAGAAGATCTTTCTTTGGAATTTTCTTAATTGCTTCATCCAGATTGTCATAAAATGTATCAATTGCCTCATCCTCATAGTCAGTAGTGGGGGCATATACCTGTATGATGGAGATGTTCTTTGGATGTGCTGCAATACGAATGGTGATAAGCCTGCTATTTATTGGGGTGCAGCTGATGACAGAGTTCAATCTATCTTTATGTACGATAAAACCTACTCCATGCTGATGTTTAGACTCATCTCCACTAAACCAAATTTTGTGACCATCATCCGTTATTGATTCACCTAATCCTGTCCATCTGACTTCTGCTAGGCCCAGGATGTCCCACGAGTATCTAACAAGTTCATGTGTTAGTTCTTTGACTTTTCCACACGCATATAGCGTGCGTACATTCCAAGTTCCAACAACAAAACTTTCTCTTGGAAGTTTCAAAACAGGTGTTTTTACCCCATTCGCTGACTTATCACTCTCAAGGGGCAATGAGAGCGCGGTCGTTGTTAATCCGGGCATCGGCCGATCCGGCAAATTATTACTGAGTTGACTTTCCATCATATATTTATTGATAAATTTACGAGGAGCCAAATCAAACTTTGAAAAAGTTAAGAGGAGCCAAATCAAACTTTGATAAAGTTAATCGAGTCCAAAATGAAGCCATGAGAAGAGGCATTAAAACAATACCCATTGAAGAAATGGAAAACATGTTTACAACCAGTAAAGGACAGAAGAGACAGCAGAGTTCAGCAGCAAGCTGAAAAATTCAGAAGGCTAACAGATGTAGCCGGATTGCGTGGGTTCGGCAGTCACTGTCTATGTGACAGATACCAAAGCTAATGCATCTTTGTTACCAGACAGTTAATCACTCATGTCTGGGGCCAGGTGTATTAGTGGTAAAAACAACGTATCTTTCTTCTTCTTTGATCCTTAGCCGCCGACCGTCAAAGCAGTCAGTGGCCATCACACCTGGTGTCGTCTTGTAGGGCAACAACAAATTGATTCCACTTTGCTCGGTCGGTGGCCATCCTTCATACAGTGCCCCAACTCTGGTTCATTCTTTGCATCTCAGCCTCCACAGTCCTCCCTCAGGTTGTTTTTGGTCGGCCTCTCTTTCGTTTTCCTTCAGGGGTCCATAGCATAGCTGTTCTTGTGATGGCATCAGGGTCTCTTCTGGGGACATGGCCAACCCAGCTCCAGCGTCTGCCAGCTATGATGATGTGCATGTCCTCTTGCTTGCTCCGAGTAAGCAGATCTTGGTTGGTGATGGTATTCGGCCAAAAGATTTGGAGAAATTTTCTTAGGCATTTGTGAAAAGAGGACAATTTCGACATTTCCTTCTCTGTAACTCTCCAGCATTCTGCACCATAGAGAAGCAAAGAAAGCACACAGCTCTGATATAATCTTAAGTTTGTGCTTGTGCTGTACTGAGAGGACTTTCAGATGTTGTTTAGAATAAAAAAGGCTGTCCTTGCTTTGTTCATTCTGTTGTTGGTGTCTTTGCTTGCTCCGCTGTCTGGTGTTACTATGCATCCTAGGTATGTGAAGGTGTCTGTCTGTTCCAGTTGTTGATTCCTTACTGATATGGGCTCAGGGTTGCTCACATTGAGCGTCAAGACCTCTGTCTTCTTTAGATTGATTTTCAAGCCCACCTGCTGGCTATACTTATTAAGTCTATCAGCTTTTTCCTGGATGTGTTGATGTGAATGTGCTAGTAGTGCAATGTCATCTGCACATTCCAGATCTTCCAATGTAGAAAATGTAGTCCATTTTATTCCTCTTGGACTGCCCTCTGTTGTCTGGCGCATCACCCAGTCTATGACTGTTAAAAATAGAGTGGTTGATAAGTGGCATCCCTGTCGTACTCCTGTCTTCACCTCAAAGGTTAGGTTGCTCTGTCCAACGCTACACGTAAAGTTTGGCATAGAGGCTTTTTATGATTGACGCTATGCAGCTTGGAATTCCATAAGCCCTCAGTATTTTCCATAAACTGTTCCTATGTAAAAAAAAAAAAAAAATGTATGGCGTGACTTTAATATTCCGCGTTGTGTTAAAATCGAGCGTCCTGGCTTACCCCTTGTTGTTTTCTATTTAATTCAAAATTGAACGAGTCAGTGTTCATGAGCATAATAAAACAGTCAAAAGTATCAATGCTGACAGGGTGTTCACCACGATATTGCATAAACAGAACTGGACATTCTCAAAACAAGAGAAACAAACACCAGAATCAAAATGTCACTCATCAAAAATCTGGCTTCCTGGGTTTGGTTTTTCTTCTTAACTTTAATTTCTCGTTTATTTCTGCAACATGTTGTCAGGTTGCGTTGTACAAAAAGTAATCATGAAGGATGGGCAGTGCCATTAGTCTGAATATTCCCTGTCAACAGATGTCTTATGTGGTTTTAAAAAAGAACATAAGAATTCATCTTTCCTTTATTCATCTCAAAAATGCTTGTCCTTCACGTTTCTTCTTTTCTCGGTGCTGTGCTTGATTTACCATAATTTTAGAAGATCACGCTGAAAGATAAATCTCCGCTTGATTCATCGTCTGCCTAGTTGTCAATAATTGTAAAAATATAACAGCGGCCGACCTATTTTGTTGTCGTTGCTGGTTCCTCTCAACTAAACAACGGACTGCCATGATTATGTCCCAAAAGTAAATTATTTTAAAACATGGGGAAACAATTACATCCTTTGAGATGGTGCTGGGCAGGGATTTCATCAAACAACCAACGTTGGTCATCATGGCAGTGTGATCAACATTTTTGAAATATGCGTCAAAAGCTCTCCCTTTTGGTGCAATGCACAACAAAAGAGTTTAGTGGAAAATATGCTAATGGTTGGTCACAATCAGTTTAACGAATGGGTCTTGCACTTTGGAAATGGAGAACTCACAAGTGGAACTGATGAACTGGCAAGGCTTCTGAATGAGTTTGTTGAGGACTACAACATCATCCATTCTATATTTGGTGACCAGATAATGACCAAAGCAGATTATGATTTCTCAGTTCAAGACAAAAAAAACTATCACATCAAAATGTGTTGCACCAACCAGATTCAAAATTGGCTCATTCATCATGCTGCACAGAAACCTGGATGCATGAAACAGTCTACTGAACAGCATACGGACAAAAACTTGAGTGTCACCGAAATCGTCACAGGCAGGAATAAAGGTTAATGAGTTTCAGTTCCACACATCATTTGTATGCATAGCAATACTGGCCTTTCTATTTGGTAATACAGCTCTAATTCTCAACAAAGTTTAACAGCTGGAGTATGTAGCCTTGGAAAATTCAGTTTTCTTTTCTGAAATTGGAATCAATGTTCCACACACAGTTAAAGGAATTAAACTCATCTACACTTTGAAGCAGGGGTCGGCAACCTAGGAGCATTTGGGATCTACTTTAGTAACACTGAACCCTCTAAAGATCTACCATTTATATATATATATATATATAAAGTGTGTAAAATTTTGGGGCAGGATGATGGACCTTACAGAGAAAAGATCGCATTCCTGTCACATGCAGTTCACGAACATATTTTCGTAGCCAGCTCCAGAGTTTTCACTGTGAATGCAAAAAAAGTACCTTCAATCCCGGGGACACCGTGATTTTAATTGCCAGCGGGAGAGGCCCACCCCAAAATTTCTCCAGTTTAACATGTGTTTGCAGTATACTAAAGATCTACCAAATCATCCACTGGAATCGACCGGTAGATCGGGATCGACTGGTTGCCAACCCTGCTTTAAAGGGAACCTAATTTCTCATAAAAGCAAGGGAATCCAATCCTTTTCAAAGCAAGGGTGTATCGAGTGACTGAGTAGTTAGAGCGCTTACTTCTCGGGGCTCAAAACCAGGTCACTCCATACTCCAGTCTAAAAAGTAAAGATAAATTTAAAGTCTACCCAGGTGTTAAAATGGAAACCTAACTCTACTCTCTGAGTTAGGGAAGGCAAAAGCAGTGAAGAAAGGAACTGGTCATCTCACTTCATAAAGCTGAGACCTAATATAAATGAGGTCTCGAACACTTGACTCCCAATGGCAGTATCTTTTATGGGACTACCTTTTTTTTAAATCAAAACAAATAAACTCAAAACTTCTCAGTACAAAAGGACATACAGTATATTTCAGTACCACAAAAAAACTCTACAGTTCAAAATCACAAAGACATAAATAAACCAACCAGTCAGGTATAAAATACAACATAAATCTTTATTCTCACATGTCTGTGGCTAATAAGCACATTAAATTTATAAACAATGTTCTGTTCAAAGAAAACATGACATGCAACTGAAAGCTAACCGGATGTACTAAAAACAATGCAGGTTTTCATCAAAAGTCCCATATCTGAATAAATCAGTATTTTTTTTCTTTCCATCTTTATAAAGAAACACCTGAAAATGATACATTTCTCACATACACTACTTCTCTTATGTATTCACACACCACTTATTACCTATTCAGGTGGCCATTTTGCTCACTCTGATTTTCACGGGAGCATGACCTGCGACTTCTATTTCAGGTTATATAATTTTTATTTAGTTATAACTGTTATGTATTTGACTTAGTTCTTGCTGGCTTCCTCTTCTGTTTTGGTTTGAGTGTCCCTGATGAAGGCCTTGTGCCCACAACTTTGGCAATTCTCTATGTCCTTTGTCCCAGTAAGATGCACTACTCATTTTAGGTGACCCAGCCGTTTCCCTAGTTCTTCTTCTTCTTCTTCCGTCCTTAGCGACCGACCGTCAAAGCAGTCAGTGGCCATTAAGCCTAGTGGCGTCTTAGGGCAACAGCAGATAGGTTTTCTTTGCCATTGTTTCCCATCACGCCTATTGGCGTCTTTAGGGCAACGGCAAATCAATCCATTTGCTGTTGTTTCCGTAATCGAAGTGACTGGCAAACGGGTGATCAGCCCGTTGGTGTTTCCCTAGTTACTGTGTTTTAAATGGTTACAGACTGTCAGTTTAATTATTCTGATTTTATGAATTAATAATTGAAAAATTTACAGTATTATCCAGACCTCCAGGACGTCCTAAGAGTTCGCTGGGAGGACAACATTAGACGATCTCTGAAGGACCGAGGACTAGAGTAGACTAGACTGGAACCAGGCCAGGATGACCGCCGATGGGATAGTATGGTGCTCTCTCTGGCAAACCTCTATACCCCAGGGTGGAAGAAATAAATTTACAACACTTTTGCCTCATTTAAAAACCAACCTACAAGCAACATTTACCCATCTATCAGGCAAGTATCTAACTTAGCACACAACTGTATCATAATTATCATTTACCTTTTTGCTGCTTACGGAGCATGGAGCCACTTTTGCAGCTAGTCCCTTACAAGAAGCCTGCACCAAGTATCTACATGCTTCTACAGTAGCGGTTTATGTAGCAATGTGTTTTCATGATGAGATTGCCAGCGCGCACCCCCCCCCCCCATGCATAATCTCATATTAGTCTCCTCATACGACATACCTGAGGTAGCAGTAGTCTTTTTCTTTCTGTGTCTCATGAGAGATCCATAGGGAGTATACAGGGCACAAAGCTGTACTCGTATGCTGGACATAAATGCATTTCAATCTGTACATACATACAACATTTTTTTCAGTAGTGTTCAACACTCGTTACTGAGTCTTATCTACCAGTTCTAAAAACACTCACCTAACGGTTACATTATCAGTAGCATACACTACAAAACTATTGTTTCAGACTTATCTATTACATTTGAGCTGCAGCACACTTTTACACTTCTACTGGCAGTGTTCACCACCCATCATTACTGAGTATTATCTAATCTGTTCTATTGTAGTGACCCCGTGTTGTTAAGTTATAAATGGGTATTTGACATTATTTAAAAAAAAAAACAATTAATCTAGGACACAAGAAAAAGCAACCGATAATTTTAAATAAAATAATTAAATGAATATAGTGATTTGTGAACAATGAAATAAACTTTTTTTTTTGTAGAATAAATGGTAAATGTCAAATAAGGAGAAATATGTAATCTACTTAAAAACCATAACTATCACAACCTTGTTAACCCTTGCACAACTCCTCCATCATACAATTTTAGTAATCTGATAGCAAAGCTCCTGCAAGTCTCAACAGACTGTACACAGTTACATACAGAAAATGACCCAAAAAAAAACAATCTGTAATAACTTAATCAATTCAAAGAAATTATCTCAAGCTGAAACTGATTGCTAGAAAGCGCAGTGTGTTTTAAAAAAGGATGAACCTTGACAATGCATATTTAAAAATAAAAAATGTTAAAATCCCCTTTCTCCACCCAACGACATACCCATATGTATATGAATAATAAACACACACAAATACATAAGAAAGTGAGATAGCTGAGTAGCCATTAAGAATAAAAAAATCAAACCTGGTTCCTCGTTGACCCAACACAGTGAGATCCACTCTTTATCTCCTCAAAACCACTGGTGGCAGCTCTAAGGGTACACCAATATTCATTTAAACCACCATCAATGGCTTCTGATAAAGTCATAGTAACCGTAGCAACACTGCTTTATTTTAACACATTAAACCACCTTTTTTTTCAAGTTGGGCATTAAAATAATACTAATTTCTCGCAAATAAAACAGGAAAAGTTCCATTTTTTTCTATGACCTTAACTAGCAACATTAATGTTTATGAGTGTTTCTTAGCTTATTATTTGTTAAATAATGATGAGAATTCTATTGAACTTCTAACAAATGCTGCTATTTTGATGAATCTCTTCAGGAAAGAGATGTTGGATATTGTGTATTCTCAGACTGAAGGGTAATAATATTTCATATTAGTCATTAAAGTTTTTAAAAAAAGATTTCAGAAGCGTAAAACACTTCCTACAATTTTCTGATTGTGATGAATTACTGCAAGAAATCGATGTTGGAAGCTCTTTTGTGTATTTTCACACTGAAGGGTAATAGTATTTCATAATAGTCATTAAGAACTTAAGTGTAAAACACTTCCTAGAATTTTCTTATGATGATGAATTACTGCAAAAAAGGGATGAGGGAGGCTCCTCTTTTGTGTATTTTCACAATGGACAATAATGTTTCATATTGATCATAAATAAAAAAAAATAACTGTTTTTAAACTTCATTTGTATCTTCCTTACCGCCTTATCTTTAAAACATTTAATAAAATACTTCTTAGAATTTTCTTCTTACGGCGAATCATTGTCAGGAAAGTCAGTTTGGCGACTCCTCTTTTGTGCATTGTCAGACTGAAGGATAACATTATATTTCATTTTAGTCTTCAAAATATTATCTTTTTCTTCCTTTCTACCTTATCATTAAAAAAAAAAATAAAATAAAACACTTCTTAGACATAACCTTTCTTCTATAAAAAAGTTCACTCTATTTCCATCTATTTGTTAAAAAGAATTATCAATTTATCAGAGGTAGTTATAAATTTATTAGTGACCCACATGTAATTTTACTTCTCAACCAAATTTTGGCAAGCGGTATTCTGGAGTAACCCCAACATTAAAAGGCTGAGATAAAAAGAGTTCAAGAGCATTTCACATGGAAGCAACACAGTAATTAACATGATACAATTCTAACCAGCAAGACATCAAATGGTCGCAACTCTCATTCTGACTCATAGTTGAGCTGTTGATTAGTGAACTTAGACACAAATACATTAACATTCTTGATGTGTCTTGAACTGGCCATGTAGAGTGGAGACAATTTTTTGCCAAAAAGGGCTCATTGAGACAAATGAAAAGTCTTTGCCCTCACTTCTGACTCAAAACACAAAACTGAAGATTAATGCAGCAAATAATAAAGATCTAAAAATACTGATACAGGTTCTAAACTAAAATGAACAAATTGATTAAAATTCCTATATTAAATTGCATGAACCAGCATTCATAGTTTTTGTTTAAAATACAGTAGACTTTCGACTACCTGGAATGATAAGAGAAAAACATTAATCCTGGTGAACAAAATCCCAGTTAATCACCATCCAAAATCACTAATGTGGAACTGATGACATGAATAAGAAAAGTGCCAGTGGAACAAGAGATGAGAAGCAGACGCTGGTGATAGATAGGACACACATTGAGGAAACCTGTTGATAGCATCACAAGGCAGTCCTTGTTCTGGAATCTCCAGGGTAAGAGAGATAGAGGGAGACCAAAGAACACATGCAGTAGAGAATTAGAGACAGACATAAAAGGAATAAGGAAGACATGGAAAGACCTTGAATTGATGGCATGGGACAGGAATACCTGGCATAAGTTTGCTTCTTGGGGAGCCAAAGGGTGATGATCAGATAATCACCATCCACAGGACCAGCAAGACTACAAACTGTATATAAGAACTGCATGGACAAAATAAAATTAAGATTATACCAGAGTTGCGTGCTTTCTGTGCTTCTCTATGGTGCGGAATGCTGGAGAGTCACAGAGAAGGAAATGTCAAAATTGTCCTCTTTTCACACAACATGCCTAAGAAAAATTCACCGAATCTTTTGGCCGAATACCATCACCAACCAAGATCTGCTTACTCGTAGCAAGCAAGAGGACATGCATACCATCATAGCTGGCAGACGCTGGAGCTGGGTTGGTCATGTCCTCAGAAGAGACCCCGATGCCATCACAAGAACAGCTATGCTTTGGACCCCTGAAGGAAAGCGAAAGAGAGGCCGACCAAAAACAACTTGGCGGAGGACTGTGGAGGCTGAGATGCAAAGAATGAACCAGAGTTGGGGCACTGTACAAAGGATGGCCACCGACCGTGCAAAGTGGAATCAATTTGTTGTTGCCCTACAAGACGCCACTAGGCGTGATGGCCACTGACTGCTTTGACGGTCGGTGGTTAAGGATCGAAGAAGAAGAAGAATGGACAAAATATATAGAAGAATATTCAACCAAAAACAAAATAACGAACTTACTCTATTAATAAAATACATCAACAAAGAAGTTCACTTTTTCCCCTTCATTCATCTTTTGGCAAATGGTGCTGCGTGGATTTCTCAGCATGAATTTCTCAGCACAGGGGCTGTCTCTTGCTGTTGCTTCAAATAACCTAGCAGGATTTGAGCTCGAGTTAAAAGCAGCGCTGTGACCGATTCATTGCTCGTGTAAGAGGCTGTCTTCTACCTGGTCCAAATCACCGGCAGCTGTTGGTTCACGTTCAGCAGTAATTGGTCACCCAATATCTTCATCATTTAATAATTCATGACCAGGTAAATTTAGGTCTGCATTGATCCCATTGTGCACAGTTTCATCATCAACATTCACATATCCACTTTAATCATTATCATCACCCTTTATCTCCCCAAGCAGCATAGGCCTTCAACAAGCATATGCCAAGTCCTCTTGTCATGTGCCATCCGCTCAAGTCCTTTCCATTTTCATTTGTCCCCACTTCTCTTCTCCATGTGTTTTGTGGTCTAACTCTGCCTCTCTTACCCTGGGGAATCCGGAATGATGACTGCTTTGTGCAATAAAACAGGTTTCCTCAATGTGTGTCCTATCCATCGCACTGTGTAAATTGTTCAATACCGCTCGTGGCACCATTTCCTTAACTCTTTCAGTCCCAAGCAAAAAATTGGGTTTGGCCCAAACAAAAATTGCCATCCCAGTATGTTTTTATTGTTTTTGCTTGGAAATAATTTTTTTAAATGTTCATATTCATAAATAACAAAAGTACAAAATGGATGGCTATACTTTAAGAAAATAGCGTTTTTGAGTTGTCAAAATTAGAAAAGAGCCATAGAAAGGATCAAGAGATACGAAAGCCAGTATACTGTTGATTGGGCCAAATGGGTCTAGCGGGAAGTACAGTATACTGGCTGTTGGGACTTAAAGAGTTAATACACTGAAAGCTGTCCTCCAAACCAAGAAATTCCTCATCATTCCCCAGTAGGGACCCAAAAGATGTAGCAATAGAGAATGCAGTCAGCGACCCATAGCTTGACTTGCATCAGGGTCAGCGAACCAGAGCTGACCAAGACCGTACTCCACCTGCACGTGGTGGTCCTGGAAACAGTCTGCAGCAGTGCAGTCTGGCTGAGCGAGTACGGATCACAGAGGGAAGGCAAACCCGGTCCCAAAAATGCCGTGCTGAAGTCGGACGTGTCGACCGAAAGGTGCAGATATCACAGCTACGGCGTAAACAGACATAACGCAACCACCGTCCTTTTCAGGGCGAACGAGGAAGAAGAAGAAGATTCCCCAGTAAACATTTTTGCCATGATTTTTTTTCAATTTTTTTTTTTTTTTTGGTAATTGGCTGGGCAACCCAGTTAATACGCTCCTGGATAATCAAGAGTCTACTGTACCCACAAAATGAAGAAAAATGATAAAACATTATAATACAAGATTACACAATGTTAATTACATTAATTACCTTTTACAGTTAACTACGTTCCTCATTCTACACACACCATTTCCATGTCTTAAATATCAAACAAGATTTAAGGCACTCAAGCAAAGCTTGTGATGCACAGTGTTCAGCCTTAGAAGAGTACACACACACACACGTCAAATTAAAAAAAAAAAAAATCTCAGTCACAAGCAGACATCCACTGTGT
Organism: Oreohelix idahoensis; assembly: GCA_024509875.1. Classification (NCBI taxonomy): domain Eukaryota; kingdom Metazoa; phylum Mollusca; class Gastropoda; order Stylommatophora; family Oreohelicidae; genus Oreohelix; species Oreohelix idahoensis. The sequence continues at coordinate 226,439 of JAMPIV010018156.1, read as the reverse complement.
TCCTAGAACACCATCTTTCCTTGTTTAGCATATCATTTAAATATTAATATACACTAGGTACTTCAGTAGAACTAATTTTGGGATATTTATTGACAAAAAGATGTGTGTCAGTTTTGCAGCAGCAGCACAAGAACAACACATGTCTCAGTAAAACAACTTTCTTAGCTTTAAACACACTGGTAACCTGTGCTACATACCAGGGCTGTGAAGTGGAGCCTGGAGCACAGACATTTTTAACTGTTCCACTGCTCGAGTTTCTTTGTTATTTTCAGTCCTAATGAACGATTTTATACTAGATGTACAGAAATGAAACAAAACACTAAATAAGCATGGTTTATTCGCAACCTGAGATGATGCAAACAAATTTTCCATGCATTTTCAGGTTTTTGGGAAATAAAAAATTCAAGCCAGTATAGAGCGACTGGATTTTAAAATTCTTTACAAATGATCTGTGGCAAGCTATGAAAGACAATTAGACTGCAGCAGTAGTTTGTTTGTACAGAATGAATTATGAATTACAGAATGATTGTAATTTAAATGACATTTAAAATGTTTGAAAATTCTTAAAGAAATAAAGTTTCTTTTTTTTCAGAGTTACAGTTTGCATTTTTGGTACTTAAAAATTTTTAAAATAAAAATTTGAGTCAGAGCACAGAGCAGGGTTAGAGTAATCCCTATTGATGCCAGAGCGGAGCAATTAATACATTTGCTGAAATTAAGAAGGACACAAAAGGTACACAAGCTAGCATGGGTTAAAAGGTTACCTTGTGTTGTGCTGTGAGCTCTTGTACATAACCTGCTTTGCTTATCTTCTCTGTGTTCCTTGTTTGTTAGTGTGGCTGAAGCAGAGTTTTCTCAAAACATCCAATATAATTAACCCTTTTTCCAATACAGACAAGCTCAACTCACTGAGGTCATTACTGATGAGTCTGAAAAGTCAACAGTCTATAAAATTGTCTTAGGTTTTTCTACCCATGTTTCCTCATCTAATAGAGTCCACTTATGAACAGGTCATTAAAACAATGTCTCAGGGCCCCTGGACAATGCATAATATACACACAGTTATGTTATGTAGCTCAAATGTGTTGGTGAGTTACTGAATCAGGAAGGCCAGAATTAAAAACTGAAGTAAGGGCAGGTGAAAACAATTTTAAGAGAGAACACAATGGTATGGTTTTTAATTGTATTGTTCCACTGTTAAAGTGACATATGCACCATTTCATGTCCTACCTAAATCAATTTTACTACAGTTCTAATTATCTCCTTCTGTAATTGTGCAGTTTTGCGTTTGTCACCTGAATATCTAGTTTGTTCTTGTGCACTTCTGAAAACTGACACACATACGATTCTGTCTTATCTTTCAAATGGTTATGGAAACCTTTAAATACACACATAATTTATTTCTCAGTGCTTGTGCTTCATGTTGTGGAAAAACCAGTCCACTTTTGTGGTCCATGAATCACCGTAGGCACTGTGAAACTGATTCTGAAAGTAATCCAGCGCCTTCTCTTCATCTTTCTCCACAGCAAGTGTCTTGCGGATGTAGCCTATGTCATCCAGGGACTGCAACTCTGGAATGCCACACTGCAGCATCATTGTAAATAGTGTGATGAAGAGGTTGGCATGTTTCCGCAAAATGAGGTAGGCTTTGCCACACAACTCTTGGAATCTAATGCAAACAAAATACAAAAAGCATTTCTCAGCAAGTTATCTAACTTAACTTACGGCTGTTTGTTCCTGATTCTACTGAGTTAACAAGAAAGACTTTAGGATATAAAGATCCCAGAAATATATCAGATAAAGTTATTTGAAGTAAAAAAAAAATATACAGGTCTGCAACTCCTTTTCCAAACACGCAAAGAGTGGCTAAGAGGTATGACGTTCACCTCGAATTCTAGAGGTACTGGGTTTGATTCCCAGTTGAGGGAATATAATATGTGGACATTTTTTTTCAGAAACAGTGATCCTAATGATGTCATACTCCCCCCTGATCTTCTAGGTAGTGAGATCGGATGCCTAGCCTTCTCGGATAATGGCGAAAAAATAGGAGGTCCCGTGTGCAAGTTGCGCACGTTAAAAATCCCACGGCAGTTGGAAATCGTAAATAGTAGGCCTATCTGGAAGGCCGTTGCCCTGGCAAAATTTAAAAATTAGAAACCTACCCACCAAAAAAATATTTATAGAATGTGTGATTCCTGTATACACACATTGGGGTTCTCGCTGGTGCTACGGAGCTTGTGCACTGTGCTGAGATCCTCCTTGTGTGATCTAAGGGAGGAGATCGGAGCAATGACGGAGTTGTCCATGAGCAATGAAGATAGAAACCAAACCAAACCATACAAAATATATAAGAAAACATTATTCTAAGTATACAAAATATATTAGAAAAAGTTCTTCTAGGTTTATGAAATCATAAGGAAAAGTTATTCGCGGTATATGAAATATATAGGATAAAGTTATTTGAAATACAGAAGTAAAAGTTATTCTAAGTATATGAAATATATAAGATAAAGTTATTTGAAATACAGAAGTAAAAGTTATTCTAAGTATATGAAATATATAAGATAAAGTTATTTGAAATACAGAAGTAAAAGTTATTCTAAGTATATGAAATATATAAGATAAAGTTATTTGAAATACAGAAGTAAAAGTTATTCTAAGTATATGAAATATATAAGATAAAGTTATTTGAAATACAGAAGTAAAAGTTATTCTAAGTATATGAAATATATAAGATAAAGTTATTTGAAATACAGAAGTAAAAGTTATTCTAAGTATATGAAATATATAAGATAAAGTTATTCTAAGTAAATCTTCTTCTTCATACACTCTCCTCTCAGACGTCTACTTGAATATTTTCAAAGAAAGCAGTGGTCAGCTTGACGCTATTTGCATCTCCACTGTGACGAAATGGTTGTGCGATCTCAAGTCCACTCCGGCTGGATTGCATTACATTCCCGTGTGAGTGATATTTTCTTACTTTTCTCTCCCCCGTCATTTTATGCACCATTATTTACTCTCTATGCTGGATCAGTAGGGTGAAGTCTCTAACACTCCACACCCCTACGAAAGTATCGGCCACGGGACTATCTTTAATTTTCACATGTTTGCTTTGAGCCGATCCCAAACAGAACTATAGTAACACCATGTAATTTGACCGATCAGCGACTAAGTTTTCGCTTCATTCGTCTGACCACATTTGATGAGACGGTCATCTCTATTGATCCCTTTGAACATGACGGCCCGTCACTTGAATCCAGGTGGCGAGCGACTATCCATATGTTTGCACAAGATGGGAGATAATGAGGTAATTGCTTCCGATGTACGTTCTGTATCAAGATTACAGATAAATCTGTCTGGAAACTCAAGATTTTCAGATGTTAGCATCGGGGCAGTATCAGTGCACAAAATTTGTTTGTGAAGATAGCACAAGATGCCGGCGGAAGTCTGACAAAACGATATGAAGAGGTCCAGTGTGGATATTAAATTTAATATTTTGAAACACGTAAGGGTATTTTTTTGAATTTGAAACACCCCTACCCACGTAGTGCTGAACGGGATTCAATTGAATTGGTTAATTTGAGAGGCCGGAATATAAATATATCTCATTGGAAAATTAGGTGGAAACACAGCTGGAATTTGAACTGAGGATTGAGAGATATAATCTAGCGAACTCAGAGACACAGAACAGACAGCTTTGCAACTTCATACGAGCAACTCCCAGAAAGCCAGAAAGAAAAAGGAGACATTGTACTTAGAAATGATTGTTTCTGACCAGTCGTGCGGAAACCCAACAGCAGAGGTGACCCCAGGACTCCGACTGGAGCAGTTATGAGTGATGATTACATCATGTGTGCCTCAGGTGTAGCATATCATTTTTGAGATGTATGTAACTCGTTAATGTTAGTTCAGGCACAAATCATATTCTCACTGTCCAGACACATTTTATCCGTTAATCCTCAGAGTAATAGTGGTGAATTTTAACCATCTTCTCAGAGTTACATTGTGCGTGCTCGAGAATTAAATTCTTCTGAGAGTTTAACAATGGTGGGTGGACAACGGGAACGTGAGCCTGTTAGAGTGATCCAAACAAATGTACTTAGCAGAAGGCATTTGTTTTTCTATTTTTCTAAAGTTCGTGGTTACAAGCCATCAGACGGTTTGTGGTACTAACACCGCTAGTGTGAGAGAAAAGCATCCACCATAACCGCCTACAGTGGAAGAGAGTGTGGAGAAGGCTTTTGTCATCACAGAATTGATGAACCACAGCTGCAGGACTCAGCTGGAGTTAAGTTTCTTGTAAAATAGGCGAAAGCAACGGACTTTTGATAAATCCTCACCCACGTCTCCTAAGACGAAAACTTTTATCCAAATTTCACCAATCTTTCCATTATTGTTATAACTGTTAAAGACTAATTCGTTATAAAAATTGTTATATGTTGTTTTAAAACTAAACAATCATAGTTGCTTCAGTTTTATATGTATGAAAGCAAACGTATGAGCCAGAATATTTAATATATATCTATCCCTAGACATATATTTACCTCTAGAGCTGTTCCTTATAAGAGGGATTTCGTTGGATTACACCAACTGGGGGCTTGAACGGGCTAACCATTGCTTAAATCCTTCACAAAAGGCGATGGACCAGATATAATGCGTTAACATTGTTCGTGACTTCTGAAAATATCTTGTTAAGGCTCCCTTAAGGTAGAAGTGTCATTAATCTTCTATCTACATCTCTGCCAAGAGTAATCTTGCACGCAGGTAGATACCTTGGAAGCCAATATTAGATACTCTTGAGATTTGGTCACTGTTGGACCACTACTGCAAAGCAGGGGAGGTAATCCGTGACATCCACAGAATTTTTCCAGGAATGGTACCGATGTCGGCCTTATGTACTTTCTCTGTTCCTCATATGTTGAGCATCTCTGAAGCAGATGTTCAGCAGCCATTTTATCAGTGTCACAGTTACACTCATCGGTAGTTCCTATCTTTAGCTTGTTGAATGAACAGACGTTATCTCAATCTGTAGTGGCCCATGAGGAGTCTGAACATTACTTGTTCTTTTCTAAGGAGCTGGTAATATGCATTATTTGTGTTTGTACTGGATGCACTGCATCCCATTTGTTTTTGTATCTAATTCTGATAAAACTCTTTGCCTCTTCAAAACTTATGCTTGTATCAGGCTGAGGCAGCTTTCCACCTTCTTTTGCCAATCTGTCAGCCTCTTCATTGCTGGGGATGCTATTATGAGATGGGGATCCACTGTATCACAACTCTTTTGAATCGTTGAATTCGAAGTAAACGAAATACGTAAGATAAAAAGTGTGACAGGCGGCAGTGTTTGTTCTCAGCCGTCTTGCCTGGCAATGCAGGTTGCGCTCCCACTTATTGCCTGGTTTAACCAACGTGCCAGGGACGATGAAAGTGCTGGTGGTTTAATTTTGATTAAATAGCTATTTTTCATATCTTCTTAATATAAGATTTATGTGTACTTTGTTGACAAAACCAGGATCAATTTTGTACGTCAACACGTAGTTGAGAAGAACACCACATGATCAAGAAGTGATAGTTTCAACTCGAACCTTTGAAAGTGACGTTACTTTATTTCTTCATCTTTCCCTCCATCTTCATACAAAAATAGGTTTTTTTTCGGGTTGGTAATAAAACAAGATGATGGATGGTGATTTCTTTAAAAAATGGCGTTATGTCCATATGAATCGCATTATTTAAATCAATATAACCATCTTCTTCCAATTGGTCATTTTGATGAATTGAGTTTTCAGTGCAGGTTCAAGGCCCATTAGAATTTTAAAACACGTCTAGCGTGAAAAACTGTCATTTGTTTACACGTGGATGCAACGATTAGAGTTTTTTTTCTAACGAGTTTTCTTTTTGTTTACATAGTTCCTACTTACGTTTTCCCCGCTGCTGGATGTTTATCATATTTTCTGCAACAATTCTTCTGCATATCAATTCAAAGACTCAAGCTTTCCTATGAAAGAATTACTTCAATTCCCTGTACATGTTCTGCAAGGAAGGCCTTATGCTTTTCTCATTTTTCTTTGCTGTCTCTAACAACGGAATTTACACAGCATACCGTTTTTTAGAAATATTGTTTACGCATCACCTAGAAACACCTATACTGTCACTTCCGCATTTCTCCTACTTCCGGAATTTCCTAGTGGAGGTTTCTTATGACTGATGTCATACAGAGAAACCCTACCCTTACAACCAAGTATCCACCTATTCCTGTGACAAAAGTTATTCTAAGTATTTGATATACATAAGATAACAAGTCATTCTAAGCGTATGACATTTACAAGAAAAAGTTATTCAAAGTATATGAAATATATAAGAAAGAGTGATTCAAAGTATATTAAATATGTAAGCAAAAATTGTTCATTTACAAGAGTTCAGTTTCAGATTGTGCAGAATGTGTTATGAGTAAATATTTCTGACATAAGTGCAAAGGAATTTTTTACATACAATGTCAAATAGTAATGTGCCTTCATAAAATCATTCTCATTCACACAGAAAAAGATCAATGCAAGAGTATGTGCATTTATGTTTGGACAAAGCACCACCTTCTGCTAGTACCACATATAGTTCCATGGGGTCTCTGAGGAGACAAGAATAGAACACAACTACTGCTTCCTCAGGCATGCAGGCCACCAATATGAGGTTGTGATTGTGGCTGGCAACCTCACCATGTAAAACTACTACAGAAACCACCGTTGCACGAATGCTTTGGCGCAGGCTTCTTGCAAGGGGAACATGCTGTACTTGTGGCTCCATGCTCCATAAAAAGTGAAAAGAGTTAACCTTCTCTCATAATAAAGTTCGTTCGTTCATGACTACAAGTTTTTAAGAACAAAAAAGTTATACGCACTCTTTGAACCCTGGGTGTTTAGCTGGTTTATCTGCACCTTTGGCTATAACTTTTCTGAAGTCCTCAGTAAGTACAAATGGAACTCGCTCCCTGTTGATACCAAACTTCTTCTTTTTGTGATCTAGAAAGTGGCCAAAATCAATGTGGAATACCTGAAAAATTATACAAATACATATAATTACACACAAAGCAATATAATTACCGAATTTCATACTGGAACTCTGATTTCTAAGTTCCAGCCATGTAATTTATGCAAAGTGTAGACCTAGATCCAAGCAGTGTTTCCATAAAAGCTGTAAGACTTATATGGAAAACAAGACAAGAATATTAAGAGCTAATGCTAGTGGATTATCAATTACTGTCACTTCCTAGTCAGTCTAATGTCTCAGGGGCTGCAGAGCAGTAGTTAAAACATTAAAGACACAAAAAATTGCCTAATTATACAGGTCATCTAGCTGCCCAACAATATAGATGAATCTCTCCAGATTAATTAAGAGTATCCGTGGTCATCGGAGCAAAATGTTACAAATTAGGATTCAAATGTTACAAAAAACTATGAAAGAACATACTTAAATCCTGGATGAAAACTGTTTCACAGCACATGTAATTAGATATACACTTTCTTCAACACGTGGACAAGACAAAAAGAGTTTTCTAACAGTAAGGTTTAGTGGTTGATAAAATGTCCTTATTAATTTGTTCTTGCAACAACTAAACTACTATTGGTATTTAGAACATAATTCTGAAATGTACTACTCAAGCGGGTCAAAGGTCAACTGGCAGATCTTATTTTTGTTCTATGTATTAGTAAAGCTTCCTGTTCTGGAATCCCTTGGGTAATAGAAATAGAGGAACACCAAAACCACATTGAAAAGAGAACTGGAAAAAGATATGAAATGGATCAAGAAGACATAAGAAGACCTGGAATGAATGGTACAGAACATGGAGTCTAGATATGTTTTTGCAGACACGGGGAGCTGAAACTTTTTGAATGACTGATTAGTAATGCTCAAGGTCAGGGTTACTAAGAGAATATGAACATACTGACAAAGTAAACATGAAACAAACTAAATGTGTGAGAATAAGAAGGTACTCAACACTAAGTTGTTAATGGGTAAGTCATTTTAAAAAAAAAGAAAGACATAGAAATCATCAATGATAGTAAAGAATGGACAAGAATTTCTGAAGTTATTTATAAATGAAAATGGTATGGAATTAGTTACACAAATTGATTGTACACTGGAAACACGGGATGTTTCGGAGTTCACACTTCAACTGCCACAGGCTGGTATTCTATCTAAACATTCTAATTAAATAAAATCTGTGGCTGACACAGTTTGGTGAACCCTGAAATGTCCAGTGTTTCCAGTGTACCATCAATTTGTAAAACGTATTCCATACCATTATCCTGTTTATTTATATATTACTTCCCTTACCAGTTTTACAGCAGCCCCCTTATTTATTTCAGAATTGGGAGCCCCGCTGGTGTAATGGGTACCACACTGCGCTGGTGATCGGGTGATCCAGGTTCAAGCCCAGGCGAGGACATTTGAATAAGTCTCGTCGACCGGGACTTGGACTGAATTAATTCGAGCCCTGGTGAAGACATTTGAAGGAGTGTCATTGACCAGGGACTGCCGGCTCCTGAGCCGACCCAGCTCTAATGGGTACCCTCCGAAGACAGCGAGTATCTGCCTGAATGGCGAGTGGACACCTGTCAGTGTACAGGGAAAAAAGGGATACTCATGTAAAAATCAGTCGCAGGTTAGATATACTAACCGGAGATTCTCACCTCGAGTAATAGCGGGCGTACGTTTAAAAAAAAAAAAAAAAAAAAATTTCAGAATTTCTGAAGCAAAGAACTTCAAATCAGCTTTTATAACAAGAACTAAAATTAATATATAAGGATCAATGATGGTGTGAGGATAAGGGGGTAGTCTAATGGGGTGCTCGTGTAGATGATGGCACATAATTAGTGGATTTGATATAATCTCGAACACCCCCGGGCTTTCTCACCTCTTTTCATCTTGTTAACAACACGGCAGTTATGAGAGACTTTATTTTGTTTTGTTTGTTTTTATTTTTTGTTTCTTGGAAAGGGGAGGTCACTCACACATACATTCACACAATTTTGGTTTTGATTTACTATATTTAGACTGAGTGGAAGGGGGAAAGAAGATACTATATTTAGATATTGGAAATCTGATTTTATTGTCTTGAATTTATTGCACTATATGTGCTAATTATAACCCATTAAGGGTTGAATGAGAGACACTTTAAAAAAAAAAAAAAGAACTTTTAAGAAGATGGATAGATATGAAACACTGCATTTCTTAAAACTTCCAGACATTTCATTTGGCCTATAGTTTATACAAACAATTAAAATTGAAGCTCTGTTTTATTCCTCACTGCAACTCTCTCTCTGCTTATCTGTCTACCATTCCCTACTAGTCCTTCACCTGTCCTTCTGAAGTCACCATAATATTTTCTGGATGTCTGTCTCCAATGCCAAGCACGAAAGTGGCCACACAGTACCCAGCACAGGAGCGTTTAAAAAGCTCGATGGCATGATCATACCTGAAACATAAAAGAGAAAATAACATTAAAAAAAAAAATTGTGATTAAAGAAAAAAAACTGAAAGAATCAAAACCAGAAATTAAAAAAATACAAAATACAAACATCCACCCACCCCATCTGTCACATCTGGCATCCAAATACAACTACACACAACACATCACATTTGCAAATGTTATAAAAAAAAGTGTCCTCAGCAATGCCTGACATTTATAGGTAATAGGTTTTTCGCGTCCTTGTACACCTGCACATTCAGCTGTTTTAAAATCACAATTTTTAGATTTACTAAGGCATGACTCCTTGAGGAACCTCTGATGGTGCTCTGGGGAACCTCAGGGTTCCACGGTAACCTGGCGGGGAAACACTTATACAGGGAATTAAAGATACCTAGCAAGAAGAATCTGATAAGATTACAACTAGAAACAGAATAAGCAGTCATGAAACCTATCTGCTCCCATGAGGTTCCTGATTAAGGTCGATTGAGCATGGTGTGATGCTTAACTGTAGTTTTATTTTCAACGGGCCCCATTCTTCGTCTCCATGTAATTATTTGAGTTTACTCTTCTTCTCTAGGTAATTATTTGCGTTTTTTTCATGAGGGATTACTGTAGGTTTTAATATTAATATCCGCACCAGTCTTCTTTTCTTTGTAAAATAATTGTGTGCATTTTATTTCATTTGGAGTCGAGCGCGTAGTATTATTAGGCGGGGTAATTTTCCGACGTTAGAAACACCTACCCGGTAAATCGAGGGGTAGGGGTGTAGAAAAGCATGACCCAGGTATGTAAAACTGACGTTAGAATGAATCAAAGTTGATTCTGCTCATGCGAACGGTAGTAACTTTATCTAACATGACGCAATAAAGATGCGTGCGATCAGAATAAACATGAGTCATGAATTTGTTGCGATATTATTGGCCGAGGTCAAACTTTTATTAAATTGCAGAAAGATTATTGGTTTAAGAGCGGCCCCAGAGGGACGCCACGTGATGACGTATGGCGTGGGTTTTCTGTAATAAATAACAGAGTTAGTCGATTAGCGGTCTCTTTGTTTCCAGAAAATCAGCCGTGAATCTAAGTCATATATCGTCTGCTCCAAGCGGGAGAAACTCGGTAATTGGGTATGTCAATAACTTAATTAACATAGTAGATAGAATCTTAGCACGATTAAGTAAAGTTTTCTTCTGGGAGATTAATTTAAAGTTATTAGACTGAAGTGCCATCAATTGCTATCTTATAGAAATAATATAAACGTAAGGGTGCATATAATTTTTTCTATGATAAGCTAGTAGTATCTTTGATTTGTGTAGCGGCTTTGAGATATTAACTGTGTGAGGTTAAGCGCTTAGATACACGGGCGCTCTGTAGTATGTCGTAGTAGTTGTGTAAAATCGCAATGTGATTATGCTAAGTTGCAGTGTAAATACGCTAGCAAAATTGGGTACTTCATTTAATGGTGTATTTAATTATTTATTGTGTGGTCAGGAGACAGGGATGTAATTAATATTCATGAGTTGGGATTTAATATTTCCTAGAACTGTATGTTTATATTGTGTAAGTTTGATAACCTTCCCTGGTCAGTCGTAAAAATTAGGGCTTAGGAATTTTACTTGGGAATGTTTCGCTTCAACGAAAGTAAATTGTTTTGACGCCTGAGGCTAGACTAACATAATAGATTAGGTCAGCTGGTGTCTGGGAGTTCACATACCAGACAGATATTAAGTGGGAGCAGGGGAAGAGAGAGGTGCGAGTGTAGGGTAGTTTGAACTTTGGGTAGGAAATTTTGTTTATCGCTGTGCGTAGCTTGTGGAGGGGAGCTGTATTGATTTAGGAGAAAGGTATTTAATTAGAGGGTTATATGTTAGGGATGAGAATATGTTGAATGGTTGTACAGCAGTTGTTATTTTTTTGTTTACAGCATTTTTCACGGCACACAGGGAGGGGTGCAAATTGCCTTACAGCTTGCCAAGATATTCGGCCTTCTCAGGAGTAGAAGGGTCGAGGCATCGCCAGAGGTGAAAGAGAACTGGTGACGCGGTAGTTACCGGCGCCAAATAAGTCTGCACCAGTAAAAGATAGCAGTTCTCATGCAGTAAAGCCCCATGCTTCAGCGGGAACAGGTGCATCTTTAAAATCCGGAGCTCTTAGCTCGCTTTACCACTCCACAGAGGCGTTTGGCCTGGAGGTTGGTTTTGTTTCTGTAAATTCGGCCATAATAAAGCCGATGGCCCTAAACCCGAAGAGGGGTAACAGGGCAGTTGAATTAAGTTCGTCAGCAGTGAAGCCTATACATGCAAATTCAAGTACCCGTGCTTGATACTAAAGTCATCAGTTGCAGTAGTCAGGAACAGGAGAAAGGGTCAACATTCCTTTTCCAAATGCAATCAAGAGGAGGGGTGTAATGGAGACGCCACTCAGCTGGAGACAGAAGTTATAGAGGCAGTTAGAAAGTGGTGTTAGGACAGCCTCTGAGTTTGCACTGAAGAAGTCCGGTAGTGGACCAGTGCTTGTGATTTGTTGTGTAGGACATTAGATAGTTCATTCAGATTTGTGGAGACAGTTAGTTACGTCTGCAGCCGGACAGTGGTGTTAGATTTCATAATTTATATTAGGGTAGTTAGAAGTGGTGGCTCTTAAGTCAGAGACCCCCACCAAGTAGTTTTGTTGTTAATCCTTCATTTTCTTCCATGCAGGTTGCAAGAGAGGGTGAAGGTGGTGGGTTATAGTGTATGTCATTTTAATTGTTCTGTTTATTTTCCAGGTTAGTGCGACCTCGTACGTTATTTATTTTATTGTGTTATTTGATTTTTGTTGTATAATAAATATAAATTTCACTGGATCAGTTCTCTCTATAACTATACTGTACGTATATGTTGTCTGTATAGTTGTCTGTGGACTTTTAGTGAAACCTTATCTCCTTTATGGTAGTCAGAGGTGGTGAGTCTTTAGCTATTAAATACGTCAGAAGTGGCGAGGGAGAGGTTCTCACCCTCAAAGCTATAAGTCTCATCTTTCCACATTCACTGTCATTCTCATCAAAATCTATCTTCTCAGACTTTCTCATACTAGTGTCTTGTCCATACACTCAGACAAAACTCTATACTTAAATCCACTTCGTGACACATGGTAATGACAACCCTAACCTGTAAAAACTCAGCCACAAAAACAAAGAGCAGAATTAATACAGGCCATCTGAAATGGAAAACTAACCCTCTAGCGAGGAATCTTATGACAAGAAAGTATAGTGAAGACACATAAAATATAGAATGAAATGGAGCAGAATATCTACAAAGAAGTAAAGAAATTTGGCCAATTCCTATGTTCTGCAGGAAGCTGACAAGTAATGACAAATAAATAAATAAATCTGTGCTATGTTATAATGCAACCTACAATTATGGCTCATGTCTTACGTGCAAAACTCAATATGACTTCTATTCACTACCCTTCAGGTCTCTTTGAAGTATAGGCTCTCACAGGTTCATGCCATGTCTTCATGTCTTGTGTCATTCATTCAAGTTCTTTCCAAATTTAAAAAAAAAAAAAACTCCTTTTAAGTCTTGTCTTCAATTCCCTTCTCCTTTTTTTTTGTCCCCCTATATTTCTGTTACCATGGAGGATTTACAGAACAAGAACTGCCCTGTAACTGGTTTCCTCAATGTGTGTCATATCCAGCGTCAATGTTTTGTCCTGACCTCTTGTTCCACTGGTATTTGATATCCAGCGTCAATGTTTTGTCCTGACCTCTTGTTCCACTGGTATTTGATATCCAGCGTCAATGTTTTGTCCTGACCTCTTGTTCCACTGGTATTTGATATCCAGCGTCAATGTTTTGTCCTGACCTCTTGTTCCACTGGTATTTGATATCCAGCGTCAATGTTTTGTCCTGACCTCTTGTTCCACTGGTATCAGAAATCCAGCATCAATGTTTTGTCCTGACCTCTTGTTCCACTGGTATTTGATATCCAGCATCAATGTTTTGTCCTGACCTCTTGTTCCACTGGTATTTGATATCCAGCGTCAATGTTTTGTCCTGACCTCTTGTTCCACTGGTATCAGAAATCCAGCATCAATGTTTTGTCCTGACCTCTTGTTCCACTGGTATTTGATATCCAGCATCAATGTTTTGTCCTGACCTCTTGTTCCACTGGTATTTGATATATCCAGCGTCAATGTTTTATTGTCCTGACCTCTTGTTCCACTGGTATCAGAAATCCAGCATCAATGTTTTGTCCTGACCTCTTGTTCCACTGGTATTTGATATCCAGCGTCAATGTTTTGTCCTGACCTCTTGTTCCACTGGTATTTGATATCCAGCGTCAATGTTTTGTCCTGACCTCTTGTTCCACTGGTATCAGAAATCCAGCATCAATGTTTTGTCCTGACCTCTTGTTCCTCACTGGTATTTGATATCCAGCGTCAATGTTTTGTCCTGACCTCTTTGTTCCACTGGTATTTTGATATCCAGCGTCAATGTTTTGTCCTGACCTCTTGTTCCACTGGTATTTGATATCCAGCATCAATGTTTTGTCCTGACCTCTTGTTCCACTGGTATTTGATATCCAGCATCAATGTTTTGTCCTGACCTCTTGTTCCACTGGTATTTGATATCCAGCGTCAATGTTTTGTCCTGACCTCTTGTTCCACTGGTATCAGAAATCCAGCATCAATGTTTTGTCCTGACCTCTTGTTCCACTGGTATTTGATATCCAGCGTCAATGTTTTGTCCTGACCTCTTGTTCCACTGGTATTTGATATCCAGCGTCAATGTTTTGTCCTGACCTCTTGTTCCACTGGTATTTGATATCCAGCGTCAATGTTTTTTCCTGACCTCTTGTTCCACTGGTATTTGATATCCAGCGTCAATGTTTTGTCCTGACCTCTTGTTCCACTGGTATTTGATATCCAGCATCAATGTTTTGTCCTGACCTCTTGTTCCACTGGTATCAGAAATCCAGCGTCAATGTTTTGTCCTGACCTCTTGTTCCACTGGTATTTGATATCCAGCGTCAATGTTTTGTCCTGACCTCTTGTTCCACTGGTATCAGAAATCCAGCGTCAATGTTTTGTCCTGACCTCTTGTTCCACTGGTATTTGATATCCAGCGTCAATGTTTTTTCCTGACCTCTTGTTCCACTGGTATTTGATATCCAGCGTCAATGTTTTGTCCTGACCTCTTGTTCCACTGGTATCTGTTTGGTTCTTTCCATTAGTTCCCCATTAGTGATCTTGTGATACCATTTTAATCATTCTATTCTGTGCAAGAAGACTGCCTACAGGACAGCATGGCTCTCTCTTTGGTATACCTCTACACTTCAAGGTAGAATAGGAACGACTGTACAAGCATCTATTTATGAGACTGTAACTACTTGGTGTCCATTTTTTTGTTCTCCATGTTTCAAAGCCATATCGACAGGACTGCCTTGATATTTTATTTGAAGATTCTTATTTTTGTGTTGGACTTGATTTATTTCAATGTTCACATATGACGCAATGAAAGCTCCTTATTTCAATGTTCACATATGATGCAATGAAAGCTCCTTATTTCAATGTTCACATATGATGCAATGAAAGCTCCTCTTGCTTGTAGTATTCTTATTTTGATATTTTGTCTGTTCCTCCAGCTTTGTCAATGTTATTGTGTATTAAATGCATGCATCTATATCTGGTAGGGATGTTTCTTTAAACACAATCTTGATACCATTTGCTGCAGTTAAATCTTTGTCTCTAATTAGTGTGGTTATTGTACAAGGTTGTTTGAAACTGGAAGATTACAGGGAGCTACCCCTGAAATGTCTTGGTCAATGAGGCTCTACTGAATAGGATTAAGACCAAGCATTCCCTAGAAAATTAAAATAAATTATATCTGCAACAAAAAAGATAAATCACTGAAATAATTGTCCTAAATAACAGAAAAAAGGACATGATGTGGTAAAAAGCCACTAGGAAACAACAAAAACAAATAGCAGGATAGGCATCGGAAATAATTTATCCGACTAAAGGTGAAGTAGACAGAAAAGAATATAGTGGTAAAATGTTTCAGACATCCTATGCTCCTTCATGAACCAAAAGTTGTGAGCTATGCAAGCCAATTTTAGACTTGTAATCCTGCATTTACATATAAGCATACAGATGCGCAACATGATTTTAGATGATATGTTGAAGAACCTTCCATTTTTTAGTAAGAAATCTTCCATTAAATAACAGCATACTTTTAGTACTGAAAAGAAGATGCTGGAGTTGGATAGGACACACACTGAGGAAACATGGATAGGACACACATTGAGGAAACATGGATAGGCCACACATTGAGGAAACATGGATAGGACCCACACTGAGGAAACATGTTGATAGCATTACCAGGTAGTCCTTGTTCTGGAATCCCCAGAGTAAGAGGGATACCATGGAACACATGAAGAAGAGAACTGGAGGCAGACATGAAAGGAATAAGGATGATGTAGAAAGACCTTGAGCTGTGTCACGAAGTGGCTTTAAGTTTGAGTCTGTCTGAGCACAGAGACAAGACACTAGTTATGAGAAAGTCTGAGAAGATAGATTTAGATGAGAATGACAGTGAATGTGGAAAGATGAGACTTATAGCTTCGAGGGTGAGAACCAAGATTGACTCTCCCTTGCCACTTGTGATTTATGTAAGAGCTACCGCCTCACCACCTCTGACTACCAGAAAGGAGATAAGGTTTCACTAAAGTTCACAGATACAACTATACAGACAAAGCATATAAGTACAGTATAGTAAAAGATAAACTGATCCAGTGTACATTTTATAGTTTATTAAACAACCAAATCAAATCCACAGTAAACAAAATAAAGTGCGAGTTCGCACAACCTGAAAAAAGAACAATTTAAATGAAAGACAATATAAACAAACAATTCCACCCTCTCTTTCACACCTGCATGGAAAAAATAAGGATTTTAAAATATCTACTTGGTGGGGGTCTCTAACTAAGAGCCACCACTCCTGTCTACGCTATATTTTCTGACTAACACTCTATCCCACTGAAGGTGGATACTAAATAACTACTGTCTCAAACGTTCTAGGCTGTCCTACACAATTGACTAATACACCACGAGCACTGCTACACTAATTGACTTTGCAGCGCTACCTCAGAGGCTGTCCTCTAAGTCTTTATATCTGAATCTACTGTTCCCCTCTACACTCCTTCCTTTCGCCTCTGTCTCGGTTCAGTGTCTCTCTGACGCCACCGTCTTCGTCTGAGGTTCTGATGAGTTGCTTCTCCGTCACTCCCCTCTTCTTGTTTGCAGTTTGGAAAGGTATGTTTTCCCTCTCTCCTTTCCTGAATACTGATAAATAGGGTCTGGTTCACTACAGCGATATGTTGTTGCCGAAGGCTGTAGTAGGTTTCACTGCATTATTATGGCAGTATTATAAGCCCAAGGCAACGTGCCTATTTGGTGTGCTTGAACGAGCTAAGGCTGCAGACGTATTGGGCGCCAGTACAATCGTGAACCCAGGTTTAAGCAATTACGCCGAGGTCTCATGCCTCCTTCTCTCTAGAAGGCAAAGTCTATGGTAGGATTATGGCTATCAATAAACTCCCCCGCCATCACCACCAACAAGCCGTGACTGCTGTAGAAACAATAAAAATAACCACATCTATACAAGTCGTCAAAATTCCTAAGACAATAACACATTACCACCCCAAACTTCCTCTACACCCTGGGGTCCCCTAAATTAATAACTCTCCCCTACACACAAGCTACGTACAAGAAATAAACAAATATTTCTGCCCAAGGGTCAAACTAATTTACAGTTCCCCCTATTGCCAGCACCAACTTAACTCACTGTCTGTTATGTAAACCCCAGACACGGTCTGACCTGAATCTATTGTGTGCGTCTCACCCTTAGGCGTCATATCATTCCCGTCGCTACAGCTAACATTCCACCGGAAGAGGATAATTTCCCAGCCTTAACTTCTTATTAAAGACTGACCTGGGAAGGTTATCAATTTAACACAATCATTAAACACACTAAGTCTACACCATCTATGAAATATTAAATCCACTTCACCCCTGTCTCCTGACTACAAGACCAATTAACACAACAAATTAATACACAACCATACCCGCGTAAATACACTACAAATTATCATAATCAAAATGCGGTTTTCACAGACCTCATATTACATATTACAGAGCACCCGTTTATCTTAGCGCTTACCCTCACACAGTTAATATCTCAAAAGCCGCTACACAAATCATAGATACTGCTACTTATTCATAGAAAAATTATAGGCACAACTTACACTACCCTGGTTCTAGTTTCTGTATAAGATAGCAATTGATGGCACTCCTGACTAAAAAAAATAAATTAAATTACATCCCAGGAGAAAACTTACTCTAACGTGCTAAGCTCTTATATAAAACGAACTTTCTACAACGCTAATTAAGTTATAGACATACCCAATAAATCTAGATTTCCTCGGACTGAGCAGACTATATGATGGCACTTGTGTCACAGCTGAATTTCTTGGGACCAGAGAGCGCTAAAAGATTTTGATGCTAAATATATAGTATAATATTCTGATGCAATAACGGACCCGGCGAGTCATCGTGTCTGATACTAGCTATCGGGAAATGCTTTAAACCAACCTTTGACCTATTTTGATGTCTGCACATAAATTAAATCTAACCTCAGCCAATGATATCTTAATCTAACTTATGACTCATCGTTTACCAAACAGAAATCGCAAATTTATTTTGCTCGTGCGCAGAAATAATACATAATATAAAGCTGACCTTTCGCCTACCGGAATAATTTTATTGGTTACAGCGCTGAACCTGGGTCGTGCTTCTCCCCATCCCTACAAATAAACAGGGTAGGTGCGGGTGGTTGGATTTTCTCCACACGTCCAAAAATTAACCCAGACTAATAACTATGAACTCGAATGCCTAATAATAATAAAAGAACGCAAATAATTACATGGAGAAGAAGACTGGGGCGAGTTGAAAATAAAATTAACAGTAACTCCTCACACTGATGGCATGAGACAAGAAGCCTTGGCTATAGGTAAAGGATCCCATTTCACGCCCATTGGGCATATTGGGAATATGGTGTTAGGCCCATATTTCTTGACCATCGGCACACTAGGGGTGATGTGGTTAGCATCACGCTGGCCGCCTTAACCTTCCCAGAGTTGCTCTGGTACCCAATTGGGGGCTGGGTCGACCCAGGAGCCATTTGCGGTCTAAAAAAATCCCACCTCAACCGGGGATCGAACCATGGACCACTGAGCTAGGAAGCCAGTGCACTAACCACTGTGCTACCGCGGCTCCCCCTTGGCTATAGGGTGACGATAATACTTTCAGTTCACAAAACAGGGGAGGGGAGAAAGGAGAGAGAAATCATGCAGAAAGCAAGAAAACCACTGGAGTTTGGGCAACACAGCTTTATTGTTAAATTAGTTGGTTAAAGCCTGTTGTTTGTAGACTATAGTTATAACTTTAAGTAAGCTATAGTCTACAAACAACAGGCTTTAACCAACTAATTTTTTATAATTTCTTTGCAGTCATAGCATGGAGAGCTCTCCAGAAAATGAGCTGCCATCTTGTCCACACCAAAATCAGTGATTAGTGGTGTAGGGTATTTCCATTTTTAGGTCATATCGTTTTTATTCTTCTTCGTCCTTTGCTCTCAAATAACCACATCTATCTCTCTTATCAAGCTGACAGTCCGTCTCAGGCTTTGCTCATCACCATACAGTTTCTCCCACAACTGGGTTGGAGTAGGCCATGCGGCCAACCTGCTCCTCTCATGCAGCTGACAGTTTTGGTGTATGTGTTCTACTGTTTTTTTTATTTTTTTAAATTCAACTGCACATACTTAATTTAATTCTCACTTTTTTCTCTTCTGTTTTAGTCAGTTTGTCCCTGATAAAGGCCTTGTAGCCATTACATAGACATTTTATTAGTTCTTTTTCCCAAGTATAGCAGAATTACCTATTTTCACTTACCCCACAGCTCTCCAGAGTATTCAAATGAAACAATTCTATCAAAACAGTATATTCAAATACACTAACCTGTCTGGGTTCTTTTCTTTTATCCATTTGTGCAGCTGTGAGGAGTCAATCTGGATGGAAGACAGAGCCCCGCCTTGTGACTGGATTGCAGTGATTGTCTTAGCATTTTTGACAATCTCAATCACACCGACATCTTTGCCAGTTGACAAACAGCCATATGGTATCATCCTACCAATGAAATGAACAAGTACAACTGCCAGATAACACCACTGTAATTTCTCAAAAGCAATAACATACATGCCACATGCTATGGTTTACCCATAATCTGTACGGGGATTTTGCGTTTTCGGACGTGTACGGCCCGTACAGACGTCTGTACGGGTTTTTTTGCCTAATTATTAACCCTTTCAGCACCATTATGACGTACGCCATACGGCACAAATCTTGACAATTTTTGTCGCTGTGCCGTACCGAGTACATCACGGAAGTAGTGCGATACCTCGTTCCCATACACCTATAGAACGTATGTCCTATTTTAAAAGCACCAGAACTCTTCTGTTTACAATCGTATCGGCAATTGCTGGGCATAATCAGATTCAGCATTGAAAAATCTGGCCACTAAGCTTGAAATAAACAAAATATTTTACTGCTAGCGAATACGGTAGAACTGATAATAGTGATTTTACAAAAGCGAAAGTTACAAACATGGACGCTGCCGTACCGCCGAATCATAAACATTTTGTGGAAAAAGAGCACGAAAATTCTTGTTTGAGTTGAATTTATTCAACTTGAAAGATTCTGCCAACTCTTTTTACTGAGATTCTGGTAATCTTTACCTTTATTGCCGTCGAGTATGTTTAATATTTGTATTTTCGTACCAAGGTTAAGGTTGAGGTTAGGTTTACGGTAAAAGTGCTAAGAAATGTAAATTTGAATAATAATACAAAACAAATTATGGGTAGTAATAATTTACAATGACGGTCGCCGAATGCTCTGCATGTACGTACATTTAGAGTCCCGAAATCTAAATGGTACGAAAATACATGCGGAGCATTCGGCGACCGTCATTCCGATATGACCAAATTATGAAACTGAAAAAAAACCCACAAAAAGCAAGGCAAATTTGCATCTTAACCAGAGAGAAAAGTTTATTTGAGTTACTTCTCTTCTTAGTTTTAATTTCGTTTCTTTAAAAAAACAATGTGATTTTGCCTTGGGTGATCATCATTACGGTCATCCAATGATTTATATTTATTAAATAATTAATTACTATCAATGTTTGATTGACACTAAAATTCGTATGGGTTATAACGGCTATTCCAATTTTTGAAGTTCGGTAGAGAATATATAATATTGCGCCAGTTTTATATTTTCATTGCTAGCTTTAAAAAATATATATATATATATATATATATTTGATTTAAGATTCCTAAACCTAACCCATAACGCTTATTACTGGTCTCTTTAGATCTATACTTTTATAAGGCACTATAGAACACACACCAAACTGTTCTTCATTTCCACCATAAATTGTATTAATTTTTTTTGCAGAAATAGACTAAATGATGATACAGTCACAGCTTTTCTACAATACCGGTACAAAATAAATTCTAACTCTTGTTGTTTAGGTTTTAAAGCAAGTGAAGACATGCTTAAAAAGGCAAAGGGCGCATGTCACTATGATGGTGCAGAACCATCTAATTGAATATATTTGTACATTAATTAACTCTATTGTTACGTTTTTCAGTCTGTACAGGTTTTGCGGGTCTCTGTACAGGGTTTTTGGATTTGTTGTACAGGTTTTTCATGTCTGAGGTGTGGCATGTATGCAATAAAGAATCAGTTTGTTATCAGAGCTAACAAGGACAATTCATAAAGCTGAAGTGTTCAAACTGTTCAAACATTCCCGATGACCAATCTGGAGATTTTCTCAGAAGAAAATAAGATGAATCAGCAGCCTGACTCCATCTGGGTTGCATCATGAACCTCCTTAACAGAAGACCTTCTTCCATCTCGGATAAAAGAGTTGAATTATTTAAATGGGTCACGTGTTTTTTTTTTAAGATTAAGTTTTTACAGGATGCCCAACCATCCTTAGTAACCTACTGACATGCATCAAAGAGTATACTATACTTTGCTCCACTTTTGGGTGAAAAGAGAATGGATTGCCTCACAAGTTTTCATGCTATCCTTAGACTCCTGTTTGTGCTGTACTGAGAGGACTTCCAGATGTTGATTAGACTAGCACAGGCTGTTCCCGCTTTATTCACTCTGTTGCTGTCTTAGCTCGTTCCGCCGTCTGGTGTTACAATGCATCCTATGTATGCAAATGTAATGCTATATGATCATTCCTTTATTTGCCCATTACCAGACTATTTTTAACCGCATTTAATTTTATATTACTAGTGAAGCAGGAACCTCACCTCAAGTCCAAACCTTCAGTCTTCCATATGGTGTCCATCAAACGAATTACTTGGAGAGTCAGCATGTCCTGACGTAAGTCTGTGAAAACAAATAAGAAAGCTCAGGTCAATATGCATAAACAAGAAGTTCAGATTATGATGTCTCCTACCACTCTTTCTCCTTTTACTGGTTGTAGCTTAGAGCATGAAAGCAACAACCATGATAAATGGAATTCAGTGGACCCTGACAAAACAGCTTGAATATCTGGACTTTGGAGGTTATACAATTTGTGAACCTAAATACAAGACGAAATGAGAATACTACATGAGAGGTCACAGCAGATGGGTCTAAAAATCCACAGACAAGACACACAGATTATGAGAATAAATACAGCTAATGACAGCTGTGGCAGAACTCGTAGTGTTGTTTAGGGGTGTAACAAATGACGAACATTGACATGTTGACAACACAATGAATTGTTACTTAAAATGACAACAAATGCTTTATGGCCAATCTATATAAAATTAATGGCTAATTAAAAAAAAAAACTAAGACGTTAGAGACTTTTATAAATTGATATTTATGCAGAACAGAAAGTATAATATAGCTTGACTAGATCACCAAGGTGGGAACTGATGGAATAAACCAGACAAATAATAGTGGAATAACAAGTAAGGCAAAGAATTGGCATTTGATAGGATACACGCTGAGAATATTAGATGACAGCATTGAAGGCAGTCTTTGTCCTGGAATCCTTAAAGTCAAAGCAACGTGCGGAGACCCAAAAAAACTTATGGAAAAGAGAACTGGTGAAAAATATAAAAAAGGGTAAAGAAGACATGTCAAACAACTTGAAAGGATAGCACAGGAAAGCTAAGCATGACCTGACTGAAGGCCTAATGTTTCAGAAGGAGATAAAAGGTAATGACAGAACTAATGTCAAAGAATCCCAGGCTTGCAGACATGATGCATACTTAGAAATTGAATCATAATTATAATTAAAATTCTCCATGTGTAAAACATAAATCTCAAACTCATTTTCCATTTGGCACCCTTATGGAGCCAGGAGTTGCCACTGCAGTTGGTCCTCAGCGAGCCTGCGCCAAAGTATTCATGTTCTCTTGCCGCGGCAGTTTCTTAGCGATCTGTTTGACATGATGAGGTTACCAGCCCCATGCATGTATAACATAAATATTAATCAAAATGTCCTGGATAGGTGTGAGGCATAAATATCTGTCCACTTGTTCAAAGAAAATTACACATCAGAAGTCACGGATTATGTGTGAGACTAAAATAAGTTTATCTATTTGTAAGACTAAAATTGTAATAAAAACTTCACTTTCATAGTGGTATAGAAATAGTCATCTACAAATGATCAGTACAATTAATTCACCAAGGCTATAATATGTTTTTCAACAACCTCGGAGGATGAAGCTGCTAATCGCACCATATGGTAATGCTCTCTACAGCGCCACCTCAGACTGAGTGAAAAGAAGCTCTCATGGCAAGCAGAAAGAGGTGAAAACGTAGAAAGGTACACCAGGAAGAAAAGCAACTGAGGACTGCAACCTTAGGGATGCATTTCCATGGTTAGTTATGGCTGATCTATTATTATATAATATGTATTGATTCACAGATTCCCTACCATCTCCATTTTTAAACATGATGCTGTAGAAATGATCCCCCATGTCAGCCATTGCATCTGGATTTGACCACACTAGCCACAAGGGAAGCTTCTTGCTAGTTTTCACTGAACATTCCTCCAGACTAGGAATTTGCAAAAAAATAAAAATAAGCAGAAATAAAAAAAAAACATAAGTTAGTGAAACTTTTCACCCCTCAATACTAATAATGAAAGTGTGTTCAAAGTGTTAACTCCACTAAAATGGTTGTAACAAAAAAAATCTGCTGTAACATTTAATTCCTTCAGGCTTGGGATGAAAAAAACACTTACTTATAATTTAACCCATGACGATATGTCAAAGCCTAAAATTCCACCCCCTGCAGACCCAAGTAGAACAGTCCAACTAAGATGATGGTTTGGCCACGCCTGCAGAATGGGAGAAGATCGGCTACCACGACAAGCATGGGAAACTAAGAGCCAGGAATCCAGACCTCCAGGACAACCCAGAGTTCACTGGGAGGACAACATTAGACAATCTTTGAAGGACCGAGGACTAGAATGGAACTAGGCCAGGAGGAAGAAAGCTGATAGGATAGTCTGGCACTCTCTCTCTTTCAAACCTCTACACCTCACGGTAGAAGGGGAACGACTAAGTAAGTAAATATTTGGAGATCCCCCTTGGATGGTGGGGAATGCACAGTATGCCACACACTTCTTCCTCCTAGCTTGAGACCAGATATGATGATCCTTTAAGTGCAAGCCAAGCTGTAGAAACTGGAGCTCATGACTTCAACTCAACACGTTTCGGAACGGCAGAAAAGCCACAGAAAAAGCCTAGATATACAGTGTAGATAATACCAATGAGTCTTCAACCTTATTGGCTGCAAAAGAGCAAAAAGCTCAGCAGCCCTAGCTAAACAACAACAATGCACAATCTAATTTTAGTTGCCTTTAACAACATGCATGGAGTAAGTATTCTTCTTTTTTTTTTTAAAATTTTTGTCTGCTTGGAGAGCCCCAGGACCCAAGAGGGGCTTATTCTCTTACGCTTTACTAATAATTCCTCACCAGATGTCTCCCAGTACATGTGAAATATTCAGAGGACTGTGAAGACCTTGTAAAACTTCTTTATAATCTGGCTGCTGAAGCTGCATGTGTAGATACTTCATATGCTCATCCTGAAACAAGAAAAAAAAATCCACTCTGAATAAAATTAATTTACATTAATAAAAACACATCCCTTTTATATCTGACATAAATCTAAACAGAGTTACTCTGCTTCAGATAGCTGAGATGTATTTCACAATGATATTAAAACACTGTCTGTGTAATACCTGGGGTAGGCATGTCATACAAGACAAGTGGACTAATATGAGGTTGTGTATGTGGCTGGCAACCTCATCATGTCAAACAAGTTGCCACAGAAACCACAGTTACAAGAGCATGTGATTGCTTGTTGAAAGGGCGACCAGCTGCAACGGTGACTCCATTCTCCATAAGGAGGGCAAAGGAAATTTAGATGATGACAAAAACACTGATGCACCTCTCCCAAAGTGTCTTCACCCTGACATGGTTGGAGATCTTGTATATCCCAAAACTCTGAGGACTTGGCCGACAACAGCACAGCCACCAGCTCCTAAGACCAGACAGGTCAAAGGGTAGGGACAAGACCAACCAAGACACAAACCTGATGTCTTGCAGGCAGACTGAGGACAACTAGATGGCTAAGGAAGGTGCACAATTGGCTAAGCGTCCTTTCACGATGTACTTTTCCAGAAAGGCGATGGCACCATTAGGTTGGTCCTAAGTTCGATTCCCGGTAAGTCTATCACTTATATTTTCTTTTCTGTTGTCTGGTGTCATCCTTTATGTGCAACGAGTGACTGTTAATTACCTTTATTTATTTACATATTTATATATGTTCACAGGACTCAGGATTCCTTCATTATTTAAGGAAGGAAGGAAGGCTAACTTGACAATAATGCCAGTGGAAATCAGAAGCCTTGTGCCCACAGGACGAAAAAGTGCAATGTCATAAATATCATAGAAGAAAAATATCCAAGTCAGTACATGTAAAATGAATCACCGGAGGTCAGCACATCCCACTTAACACACATTGCTGTTTCCAATTTCTTTCACTGTGCACTGTTTGTCTTTCATGGGATGATCATCTTCCAGTACAGGCACCTATTACTGTTTGTCACGAAGTGGATTTAAGACTAGAGGTTGCCTACCTAAATAGACTAGACCCTAGTGGAAAGAAAGACAAAGAAGATAGATTTCAGAAGAAAATAACAGTGACTGTGGGAGATGAGGCTATTGGCGTCAAGGGTCGAGAACCGAAATTGACTCTCCCTTGCCACTAAGTGACGTAATGTTTTGCGATAACCTCACTACCTCTAGCTACCAAGACTGGGATAAGGTTTAATACTTAACACCACAGACACCACTTACAGACAACATATAGGTTGAAGTAAGTGACTGATCCAGCCGGAAATTTACAATGGATTTTATTTACACCACACAAAAAAATTCATATAACATACTACAAAAATAGAATAAACATGCGTGTTCATACACCTGGAAAGAACATAACAATTAATTTCAAGTGATTAGGCAAGGTAACCCCACAGTCGCCCTCCCCTCAACCTGTAAGGAAGAAAGGTAAGTAATACAACAACATGTGAAGGAGGATCTCGAACACCAGATCCGTCTTTCTCCTAATCAACCTGATATCGTGTAAACACACCCTAACTCCTACTGTCCGTCTGTCTGCAGACGTGGTTCTACACAAATGACGTGCCTACACCGCTGCTGCACTATAGGCTAAATATTCTCTGACTATCACAAGGCTAAATATTCTCCGACTATCACAAAGTCCATGACCAGAACCCTTCTATCACCTCCGACACAACTTACAGACGACTTGCTGAGTTCCAATGTTATGTTCAGTGTCTGTCTGACACTCCTAGTTCCTACAGAAAAAAGCGACTCCTCCACTACTCTCCTTCTCTCCCTCTATTGCAGCTCAGAGGTATTTTTACCCTCTTTCCTCTGACTGCCGTTGTAGCTGCTAACTTGAATTGGCATTCTGGTTTCTCGACTTGGACTCTTCTGCACTACCAAATGACGATTCTGGAAAAATCACAGGCCCCGTTACCCATCTCTTGGGTCTGGGCCGTCGGTGTTATTATGACCGACCAATCACGACACCTCTAGGCCCTGCGCCTAGGTTCAGTGTGTGCTTTATCTGAGCGTGAATAGCTCCGAATTTTATTAAGAACCTCTTGTTCTTGCTGAAGAAGTCTGTGCTTCCAGCTCCTTGCTCTCTTGGGTACAAAACGTTTGCACCAGTGAACCCCTTGTCACTACTCCACTTTCTTTCCTGGCTCTGCCGACTCTTCTTCTTCTGAGAAGACCGGCGAACTTCTAGCCGCTCAAGGACTACTGTAGCCCTAGCTGCCACGCCTGGAAAATATCTGCTGTGGACAAAACAATAACAAATATATATCGCACAACAAATTTCCCATATCCTTAACACTTAACTCCCTTAACTCTCACTCTTCAACACTTAAATCCCAACTCTTCAACCACTTAAGTCTCAAATATCTAACACTTAAGTTTTTCCAATCTCGACCACTTAAGTTTCAAATCTCTAACACTTAAGTTTCAAATCTTCCATACAGCTCCCATGCTCTAGTATCGCTTCAGCGATTAGTAAACATGCCTACCCCCACTTTCCCTCAAATACTGTCTTATCGACACTCTAATCTCCAGACTCAGCTGGCTTAATCTCTTACATGCTGGCGGCTTAGGTTAGCCCGTCACAACATTCTAACCACTGAATGAACCTGTTGCCAGTAAATTCCTGGCCCTACTATTTAACAATGATCGATGTGTTTTACCTGGCTACCAAAATACAATAGACTTCACCAGAGACAATAATCTCCCGTCTCCATGAATTCATCAGTATAAACATATGTCTATTAAATAAGGGACTAATTAAAAATCCCAACTAGACCCGTAACTGCTGACTTCAAAATGTAGGTTTTACCCACACAGAGAAAAATACACAATTTCCCATGCTCTAACATTTAAAGCCACTCGTTCTATTACCACAGCGTTACACAAATTAGTCCGCTGGTAATTTACACACACTTGAACAATTAAATACACACCAAAACCCTAGCGTATTATTCGCTAATATTATAACTCAAATATTGAGAAATCTACACCCACGAGTCTGGAATATTATTTACACCCGATTCTGATAACAATGGACATTAAAATCTCTAAAGGAACTGAAATCCTATTCTACAATGCATGCCTCGTTATCTCCCTTCTTCCGTTATCAGATTCACCCCACTAAAAATTAGACACAGCACGTGCTCCTGTACCCCTCTCTCCAAATCCTCGAAAATCACAATGAAATTACGTGCATCGTGTCTCAAAATTATAGTATTTAACATCTACCATCTTTAAGCTTTCATTATCTCATAAAAAGAATGAATGCACTCTGATAATAATTTAGATAAGAGGGAACTCATGGCATGTCCGTTACGAACTAAAATTAATTTAATTCCGCGAGCGTGTTTTACGCTGCACCATTTAAAATCACAAATCCAGGAAAAATTAGATCCCCTGTCTTCTGACAAATAACAGTAATATTCCAATTCCTACAAACAGCTACTCTGCGGAAACTATCAGAATTCCCTACTACCTTTTCACAAAATACCTAATTGCGCTGTCAGTTATAGTCAATTAAAATTATAGCATTGATGGCTCTACTTCTATGAATTAACTTAAACTCCTAGAACCACTCTGCAAAAATCTCATAAACTATTAAAGCTTAATTAACTTCATATTTACCAGCACGAATTTCTCTCGAAAGAGCAGTCGGCAGTTCTTTCCCAAGGCGTAGAAGTTAAACAAAATCTCCCACTTCTGCCAGGGAATCCCGCTTATTTATTACCCCAGACCACGCTACGCGTGAGTCATAGCTAGGCTTTGTTCTTAAGCGGGTCGATCTATGAACCAACCAACGTGCCAGGAATCGCCCACGGTCATTTCTAAATTTAGAACTTACGGTCAAGCGGAAAATTTCCGTTGCTGACCTGTTTCCACGCGCTTAAAACTCCCCCTCTACCCCCATCTGATTTCACCCTTACTAAAAATTATAGCGCGCTCACTGAGAAGAACCGAAAATGCTCTGCCATTATGTTACACTGGAAAATCTTCCATGAACGAATTATCTCAATGAAACAGCGCGCTGGTGCCAGTCTAAAAGTGAAAACTACCATCTTTGCTAGAAACCGTAATTCTTAATCTACACAGAAAATCCAAACTCGATTATTATACAAAGAGAAATAAAAAAAAAACGAATAAGATAAAAATCCCACCGTAATCTTTCCCTGAAAAACGTAAATAAATGCTAGGAACCGAAACTTGGGGCCTGTTGTAAATTCAATCACATTAACTTCTCACATTACCCCCCTCTTCAAGTTCGTGGTACACGATCTAATTTAATGTGATCTTGTATTTCCAGACTGGCCCCTATACAAGTCTACAGATCTGACTGTCAGTCCTGAAGTCTCATGGTCACGACTGGTTATTTCCGCCTGGCGACTACAACTCCCATGGTTGTCCTGCGACTTTCTTCTTCTACGTTTCCTCCTTCTTCTTCTACCAACTCCCATGCTCCGGTGGAAGAGTTGATCTTTCTTCGGACCTGTGCCATCCAATGGTGGGTCTGAACCTTCCTTGGCTATGTCCGTAAAAAAAACTGTCTTGGTCGGCTGCCCTGACCAACTGGCTTTGTGGCTGCCTGACGATGGCGACTACCTTGCTGCATCTCGGCGGGTTTGAGACCGCAGGTATATGGCGATGAAGGTGCGAACTATCTGGTGCTTCCAGCATAAATTCTCCGATCGCTTCACTCCCCTCTGGTTTGCCTAGAGGTTGCGTAGAGATTGCTCCTTTCTCTACTCTCCCACCAGGGGTTCTCACTGGGTTGCGCCTGACCTCAGCGACATCCGTTTCCCCTACTAAGCAGAACGCATTTGGTGGTACGTTTTTGCTTCTTGCCTCTTTGCAAGAGCCGCTTTCTGTTAGCGAGCTAGCAGCGGGATGGGGCCCATCTCCGTTTATAGGCAAACGGTTTCTCAGATCACTGTCCTCCTCCGTCTGAGTAAAGTGCTGGTCGGATGGGGCTCCAGGGCTGGTTGGAAACATATGTTCGCTCGATTCGCTGTCTTCTGCCCTATGAAGATTGCGCTGGTCGTGTACATACGTTCTACCACTCTTGTCAGTATGTTCCTCGCTCTCAGGAGGTAATACCATCGGGGGCCTAATTCCCGACGACAACGAAGGTATTTCCAAAATCAAAGGCGTCGCCGCTGTTTGGCCCTTCGGCTTAACAGGGCTGTCAGAGGGATACGCCTCTGCAAAAACCATTCCACTAACCTTGGAGGTATTTAACCTCTCCATCTCAAGGCGTGGCTGGTTGAGCTCTCGTGGGGCTCCGTGAATCCGGGACATTCCCTTTTCACTTCTCTGGCCTGTAGTAGGCCCCCTTGCACCAGCAAGGATCGGGGCTGGGGGGTTTCCCAAAACTATATATGGGGCCCCCAAGATGAAGTCATAAGCTGGCCGTTCCATTACAGCAGCTTTGATTGTGCCACGCACAAACCTGCTCTCCACCTTAATATTGGCTATCTGCAAGCGCTGTGAGGTCCCTCCCCTCAAAACTCCACCAATATCAACCTTTTCCTTAGTCATTTGGCCTGGTTGTACCAAATGTCGGGCGACTATACTCGGGTAAGTAAGCCCGCTGTCAAATAAACAAGTGGTAGCAGTCCCATTCACTACTGCTGGTCCACTGTTAGAGAAACACTTCTCTGCTTTGAAAGGTTCCCAATTGTTCCCTTTTTTCACTCTCACCGCCCTTAAACACGCTGTATGGTGAGTGGGTGGTTTGTTTACACACCGAGAAGTCCAGTGAGAGGTGGTACGGCAATTGCGACAGTACCTGTCATTTTCTCCCCTGTTTCTAGCAGGTTCATGAGACGTTGTCGCCTGTGCTCTGTTATGCGGTTGGGGCCGCAGGTTATGAATGGGATGGGGCTCCTTGCGAGACGGCCCCTGCTGCTGATGAGCAGAAGACGAAAACGACTGCGATGCCGATGCTCCTTGGTCCAGTGCTGGCAGGTCTGGGTGTTTTCGTTTCTGGCCCAGTACTTCGGCCTGTGCCGTCTGGAACCTTTCAGCAAAAAGAATGATCTGGTCCAGTTGCTGGGCGCCCTGCTCCGCCAGATACCTCCTCAAGTCAGGAGACATGTTTGCTTTCACTTGTTCGCACATGACAAGCTCTTCGAGTCCTTCAAAAGTTTTTGCTAGACCCGACAATTCTCTCCAACGAGTGAGATAATTCTTCAGCCTTTCTGCGAAATGGGGAAAACTTTCTCCTTTCTCCGGCCTGCTCTCCCTGAACATAGCTTGGCACTTCCGGGGAGTCCACTGAAAGCGTTGTAACAGTGCGTTACGAAGGGCCTCAAAGTTATTTTGTTCATCACTGAGCATCTTACTATAGATGTCGTAGGCCTGGTTTTTCAACGACTGAGATAATTTGAGGCACCACAAACTCTCATCCAACCCGTACGCTTTTGCCATTCGTTCAAATTTTTCCAGGAATATGTCAATTTTTTCATTCCCGTTAGGGAAAGAGTCCATTGGAAAATTCATGGCTGCCATCCGGGGCCCTCCGTTTCCTGAGGTGTCTGTCGCCCCTGCTCCGGGAGAATCTCCGTTAGCCGAACTGCCTTCCGAAGATCGGTACTGCAGTTCCAGTGAACGCAGGGCAAGTTCATGCTGTCTCTCTGCTTCTGTGGCCCTTTCCTTCGCCTCCCTTTCTGCCTTTCTCTCCTCTGCCTGACGGGCCTTCTCTTCTTTCTCCGCTTCCAATTTACGCAGGTCCATCTCTGCCAGTCGGGCCCTCTCTTCTTTCTCCGCTTCCAATTTACGCAGGTCAATCTCTGCCAGTCGGGCCCTCTCTTCTTTCTCCGCTTCCAATTTACGCAGGTCCATCTCTGCCAGTCGGGCCCTCTCTTCTTTCTCCGTCTGCCGGTCCTGTTCCCTCATAATGTAAGCCCTAGTCTCGGCCTCATTCATCCCCATGCTTTTAGCTGCGTCCTTCCATGCAGTAAGTAGCTTGACCAATTCAGCCATCTTACCTGACAAATCAGCAGTAACTCACAACGAGGGGAAATGACAAAAAAGGAACACGAAAAATTTACTGTTACCTTCTGGGCACTACTCCCTGTGTAACCAATGTCCCAAAACCCGAACTCAGACTAGCACCAATCTGAAGAACTACCTGAAAAAATTTTCATTAAGCAGCTACCTAAAAACCCGAATTTACCTTCCTGTTAAGAAAAATTTAGTTAGCCATCAGTTACCTCTAGTCATCAAACTAACTACAGCTACAATCTGACTGCACCCTGTGGAGAAACTTCCTGTGGAAAAAAAACCTATAGCTGGATCAGTTTATATATAGCTCTAGTCTAGGGGATATAAAGAATCTATTTCCCAGAACTTCCTATAGAAACAATCTATGAATCTTGACACGATCACAGAATTGATCCCAACAAAGATGATCTACCGGACGAACGCCGCCACTTTGTCAAGATCACGGAATTGAACGTACCAAAGATGATTCACCGGACGATAGCACCCACTTTGTCACGAAGTGGATTTAAGACTAGAGGTTGCCTACCTAAATAGACTAGACCCTAGTGGAAAGAAAGACAAAGAAGATAGATTTCAGAAGAAAATAACAGTGACTGTGGGAGATGAGGCTATTGGCGTCAAGGGTCGAGAACCGAAATTGACTCTCCCTTGCCACTAAGTGACGTAATGTTTTGCGATAACCTCACTACCTCTAGCTACCAAGACTGGGATAAGGTTTAATACTTAACACCACAGACACCACTTACAGACAACATATAGGTTGAAGTAAGTGACTGATCCAGCCGGAAATTTACAATGGATTTTATTTACACCACACAAAAAAATTCATATAACATACTACAAAAATAGAATAAACATGCGTGTTCATACACCTGGAAAGAACATAACAATTAATTTCAAGTGATTAGGCAAGGTAACCCCACAGTCGCCCTCCCCTCAACCTGTAAGGAAGAAAGGTAAGTAATACAACAACATGTGAAGGAGGATCTCGAACACCAGATCCGTCTTTCTCCTAATCAACCTGATATCGTGTAAACACACCCTAACTCCTACTGTCCGTCTGTCTGCAGACGTGGTTCTACACAAATGACGTGCCTACACCGCTGCTGCACTATAGGCTAAATATTCTCTGACTATCACAAGGCTAAATATTCTCTGACTATCACAAAGTCCATGACCAGAACCCTTCTATCACCTCCGACACAACTTACAGATGACTTGCTGAGTTCTATGTTATGTTCAGTGTCTGTCTGACACTCCTAGTTCCTACAGAAAAAAAGCGACTCCTCCACTACTCTCCTTCTCTCCCTCTATTGCAGCTCAGAGGTATTTTTACCCTCTTTCCTCTGACTGCCGTTGTAGCTGCTAACTTGAATTGGCATTCTGGTTTCTCGACTTGGACTCTTCTGCACTACCAAATGACGATTCTGGAAAAATCACAGGCCCCGTTACCCATCTCTTGGGTCTGGGCCGTCGGTGTTATTATGACCGACCAATCACGACACCTCTAGGCCCTGCGCCTAGGTTCAGTGTGTGCTTTATCTGAGCGTGAATAGCTCCGAATTTTATTAAGAACCTCTTGTTCTTGCTGAAGAAGTCTGTGCTTCCAGCTCCTTGCTCTCTTGGGTACAAAACGTTTGCACCAGTGAACCCCTTGTCACTACTCCACTTTCTTTCCTGGCTCTGCCGACTCTTCTTCTTCTGAGAAGACCGGCGAACTTCTAGCCGCTCAAGGACTACTGTAGCCCTAGCTGCCACGCCTGGAAAATATCTGCTGTGGACAAAACAATAACAAATATATATCGCACAACAAATTTCCCATATCCTTAACACTTAACTCCCTTAACTCTCACACTCTTCAACACTTAAATCCCAACTCTTCAACCACTTAAGTCTCAAATATCTAACACTTAAGTTTTTCCAATCTCGACCACTTAAGTTTCAAATCTCTAACACTTAAGTTTCAAATCTTCCATACAGCTCCCATGCTCTAGTATCGCTTCAGCGATTAGTAAACATGCCTACCCCCACTTTCCCTCAAATACTGTCTTATCGACACTCTAATCTCCAGACTCAGCTGGCTTAATCTCTTACATGCTGGCGGCTTAGGTTAGCCCGTCACAACATTCTAACCACTGAATGAACCTGTTGCCAGTAAATTCCTGGCCCTACTATTTAACAATGATCGATGTGTTTACCTGGCTACCAAAATACAATAGACTTCACCAGAGACAATAATCTCCCGTCTCCATGAATTCATCAGTATAAACATATGTCTATTAAATAAGGGACTAATTAAAAATCCCAACTAGACCCGTAACTGCTGACTTCAAAATGTAGGTTTTACCCACACAGAGAAAAATACACAATTTCCCATGCTCTAACATTTAAAGCCACTCGTTCTATTACCACAGCGTTACACAAATTAGTCCGCTGGTAATTTACACACACTTGAACAATTAAATACACACCAAAACCCTAGCGTATTATTCGCTAATATTATAACTCAAATATTGAGAAATCTACACCCACGAGTCTGGAATATTATTTACACCCGATTCTGATAACAATGGACATTAAAATCTCTAAAGGAACTGAAATCCTATTCTACAATGCATGCCTCGTTATCTCCCTTCTTCCGTTATCAGATTCACCCCACTAAAAATTAGACACAGCACGTGCTCCTGTACCCCTCTCTCCAAATCCTCGAAAATCACAATGAAATTACGTGCATCGTGTCTCAAAATTATAGTATTTAACATCTACCATCTTTAAGCTTTCATTATCTCATAAAAAGAATGAATGCACTCTGATAATAATTTAGATAAGAGGGAACTCATGGCATGTCCGTTACGAACTAAAATTAATTTAATTCCGCGAGCGTGTTTTACGCTGCACCATTTAAAATCACAAATCCAGGAAAAATTAGATCCCCTGTCTTCTGACAAATAACAGTAATATTCCAATTCCTACAAACAGCTACTCTGCGGAAACTATCAGAATTCCCTACTACCTTTTCACAAAATACCTAATTGCGCTGTCAGTTATATTCAATTAAAATTATAGCATTGATGGCTCTACTTCTATGAATTAACTTAAACTCCTAGAACCACTCTGCAAAAATCTCATAAACTATTAAAGCTTAATTAACTTCATATTTACCAGCACGAATTTCTCTCGAAAGAGCAGTCGGCAGTTCTTTCCCAAGGCGTAGAAGTTCAACAAAATCTCCCACTTCTGCCAGGGAATCCCGCTTATTTATTACCCCAGACCACGCTACGCGTGAGTCATAGCTAGGCTTTGTTCTTAAGCGGGTCGATCTATGAACCAACCAACGTGCCAGGAATCGCCCACGGTCATTTCTAAATTTAGAACTTACGGTCAAGCGGAAAATTTCCGTTGCTGACCTGTTTCCACGCGCTTAAAACTCCCCCTCTACCCCCATCTGATTTCACCCTTACTAAAAATATTATAGCGCGCTCACTGAGAAGAACCGAAAATGCTCTGCCATTATGTTACACTGGAAAATCTTCCATGAACGAATTATCTCAATGAAACAGCGCGCTGGTGCCAGTCTAAAAGTGAAAACTACCATCTTTGCTAGAAACCGTAATTCTTAATCTACACAGAAAATCCAAACTCGATTATTATACAAAGAGAAATAAAAAAAACGAATAAGATAAAAATCCCACCGTAATCTTTCCCTGAAAAACGTAAATAAATGCTAGGAACCGAAACTTGGGGCCTGTTGTAAATTCAATCACATTAACTTCTCACACTGTTATTAATTTCTATAACATCCCCCATGATTTTTTATACCCTCAACTCCTTCACACAGAATATTTTAATGGGTTTTGTAATTCCCACCTTCCACATGTAAAAATCTGTGGGCATCCCATGAACTACTCAAGCATGCGCTGTAACCCATTTTAGATATCGCCACACGATGTACAGTGGTCTCCAATAAAACAAAGACAGGACAATTTTTTTTTTTTTTAACGTACTATTACTCGAGGCGAGAATCTCCAGTTAGTATATCTAACCTGAGACTGATATTTACATGAGTATCCCTTTTTTCCCTGCACGCTGGTACACTGACAGGTGTCCACTCGCCATTCAGGTAGATACTCGCCGTCTTCGGAGGGTACCCATTACAGCTGGGTCGGCTCAGGCGCCGCCAGTCCCTGGTCGACGACACTCCTTCAAATGTATTCACCAGGGCTCAAATTAATCCAGTCCAAGTCCCGGTCGACGACACTCATTCAAATGTACTCGCCCGGGCTTGAACCTGGATCACCTGATCACCAGCGGAGTGTGATAACCATCACCCAGTGCGGCTCCCAGACAGGACATAACTTCCGTTTCCTCTAGCATGTAATGAGAAGCTGATAATGCAGGGTCGTGCATAGGGCTGATGACTTCATTATATAAAACAAACAGAGAAACCACCACTGCAAGAGCTCCAAAGTGCTTTGGTGCAGACTTCCAGGAAAAGGGTCACCTACAGTGTTGGCCCCATGCTCCTTGGTGAACATAAAAGGACAGGAAAATCAGAGGTAGCTTATATGGGGGAAAAAAAGAAAAAAAAAGAGGCTACACATACATATGTACACACATGCAAAATACAAACATTTTTATTTATATACAAATAATGAATGCATGGAGGCATATCTTGAGTCATCCTTAAATGACCACCAGCTAAACACAATGCTACAGCATAAAGATGTGGAGGTGAACCTCTGTCTGTGAGGCTAATTACACCCTAATTGATTCTTGAGATCATCCACACACTTCCAGGGATTCCCCCTGTGTTGAAAACCCAGCTTTGCACACTAAGCTAGGAAGAGTCACTTGAGCCTCAGATGGAACTGCATGTTGGCTGCATGCAGGAGGATCTCACTATGGACCCATGATACGGAGCTGAGAAGTGGCTCTGTGTAGGACATGACATTTCCTTGGGAGAGCCCAGAACCAGAGCACAGTATTTTAGCTCTGCATATTTGGAGAGCCTCCTTGGATGGTCCCTAGCTTGGTACCAGATGTGATGATCCTTTAAATGCCAGCCATGCTGGAGAAACTGGAGCTCATGACTTCAGCTCAACATGTTTCGGAATGGCAGAAAAGCCACAAGAAAAGCCTAGATCTACAGTGTAGGTAATATCAAGGAGTCTTCAACTTGGTATTGGCTGCAAAGGAGTGAGAAGCTCAGCAGCCGCAGTTAAACAAATACAACATAATATAAATAATGAAACAGCATAAGACAGCACCCGATTTCTAGTAATAACATGTGATCAGGAGTTTAAGTTAATTCTCACGCAGCTACATTATGGACAAAACAGTTCGGTAATATGTTTCACCACAGACGAAGATCGCATGACGTTAAACAAACTGCTAAAGAAATGACTGCTACATCAGCACACGAATGCTTTGATCCTGGGATTCTTGCACAGGGACCAATGGCAGTTTCGGCTTCAAGCTCCACCAAGTACCATGCCTGCTGGCATAGGCGATCATGTTTCTCTAGAACTATTGATCAATTCCGTTGCTGACTTCTTTTCCATGCAATGATGTGAAACTGTCCAGTGGGACCCAAAGATGCAGCAACAGAGAATGCAGTCAGCGACCCATAGCTTGACTGCTTGCATCAGAGTCAGCAAACCAGAGCTGACTAAGACCCTACTCCACCTCCACGTGGTGGTCCTGGAAACAGTCTGCATCACTGCAGTCTGGCTGAGCGAGTAGGGATCGCAGAGGGAAGGCAAACCCGGTCCCAAAAACTGCCGGGCTGAAGTCGGATGTGTCGACCGAAAGGTGCAGATATTACAGCTCCGGCGTAAACAGACACAACGCAACCAACGTCCTTTTCAGGACGAACGAGGAAGAAGAAGAAGAAACTGTCCAAGTATCTGCTCTCTTTGTCTTCCTCTCTCTTTTTCCTTCAATCTTTCCTGTTGTCAAAATACATTCTGGCTTTTCTTCCAAACTCCACTGGGAGTGAAAAAGGGCAATGAAGAATTAATAAAGATGAAGAACAGCAAAAGCAAACAGCATGTGATAACATACAGTGTTAATCTCGTGCTTCAGCATGTCTGAGAGTTTGGTCAGTTTATCCAATGCTTCTACTTGTTTGGCCAGATTCTTCAGGTAAGGACCACATCCTCGACAGTAAGCTTCTAGAATCAGTCCAAATCTGAGACGTATAGATGTCTGATGCATTTCTGACCTGACGATGAAAATCAATTTCAATATGATGAAATGATGGGTTTTTCCCCTTAATATTATCAACAAATTGTTAAATACACATTTTAAAATGCCAGCTGATCACACAATTACATATTTACCGATTTATTCTAATATTAAATAGCTTAAAACCTGTTAACTGTCTTTGGAGGATTCAACGAAGTTGCAGGAACTTATAAGAAAATGTGAGAATAGAACAGCCAGAGTCCAACTACAGGGAAAGACCAGTAGGAAGATGGTTTTGGAGCTGGGTGTTCCCCAAGAGGGAGTCCTGTCACCCACGTTGTTCCTCACATATATTAATGTTATCAGAGAATATTCCAAGAAGAACCCACAATGCCTCCTATGCAGATGACTTAGCCCTGTGGATCTCAGAGGAATATATCACTAAGGCAAGCATCCGGATGCAGCAAGCCCTAACATCATTGGAGGAGTGGGCCAAGGCATGGCTAGTAAAGATAAATGAAGGGAAAACATCATACACAGTGTTTTCTCTCTTAAACAAACCACAGAGCTCCAAATTGGTGCTAAATGGGAAAAATGTACATCTGGATGAAAACCCAAACTACCTAGGCATTACCTTTGATCGCCGCTTGACGGAAAACCCAGATTGAAAGAAACAGGACAAGAGCAAGGCAGAGAATGGCAATCATGAAAAAACTTGCTGGCACTGGTTGGGGAGCAGATGAGAGAGTACTAAAGAAGCTATATACTGGGCGAGTGAGACCAGTCTTAGAATATGGCATTGCAGCATGGTCAACAGCAGCTAAGTAGAACTTTGAAAAAATAAACAGAACCCAAAACCAAGCATTGAGAATCATAACAGGGGGCATGAAGTCAACACCCATTGAAAAGTTGGAAAAGATTACTCACCTCCAGCATATGGAGGATAGCAGAGCCCAGCAACAAGCCGGGAAATTCAGGAGGCTGACAGACCACCCAATGCACCAGAGAATAAATGGACTTGGAAGGGGAAGACTGAAGCGAAGCAACTTTGTAGAGACAGTCAAAACAAAGATGAAAGCAGACCCCATAAACGAAATATCAACAGCTACGCCCATATGTACTGCACACAAGCTACCAATTTGGAAACAACAGTGCTTCCCTGAAATGATAGAAAACGTTCCTGGTATTGAGAGAAAGAACAGCCAAAATGAAACAGAAAGGAGAGTCCTAACCACAAAATATATAGAGAAACATTACCCAAGCAACACCTGGATCCATGCATACACAGATGGATCAGCAACTAATGCAACAGAAGATGGGGGTGGAGGAGTCTTCCTGAGCTTAAGCAATGGCACACAAAAAAAGATAGCAGTCGCAACAGGGAAATTTTCAAATAACTTCAGAGCAGAGGCAGATGCCTTAAAAACTGCATCGGAAATTCTAATGACAGAAGAAAGTTCAGAGAGACCAGTAGCTATCTTCTCAGATGCGCTGTCAGTGATTACAAAGCTGAAAAGTCAAAGTAATGCTGAACTAGATGACCTAAGAGTAACACTTCACAGACTATGTCAGCAATACAAAAGAGTCGTGATACAATGGATCCCTTCTCACTGCAACATCCCTGGAAATGAAGAGGCTGACAGATTGGCAAAGGAAGGGGAAAGCTTCCTCAACTTGACACACATATAACTTGTGAGGAGGCCATAAGTTTTATCAAGCGCAGATACAGACACAAGTGGGAAGCAGAGCATCCAGGCCACACAAAAAATGATCAGCAGAAGTGAACAAGTGGTAATCTTCAGACTTCACACAGGTCATAACAGATTGAGATACCATCTATTCAACAAATTAAAGATAGGAACTACTACTGATAAGTGTGACTGTGGCACCGATAAAATGACTGCCGAACATCTGCTTCAAAGGTGCCCAACATATGAGGAACAGAGAAAACACATATGGCCATCACCAGTACCATTCCTGGAGAAAATCTACGGAGATATCAACAGCCTCAGGCTGACCACTGCTTTCTTTGAACTTATTCAAGTTGACATCTGAGGGTGAACGAAGAAGAAGATAATGTTTCTTAATTGGAAAAAAATATTATACACTCTGTTCAAAATTAGAATGGTAGAGAGGAAGATTATGATTTCTGTGTTGGACTTGACTGCTGTTTATTCCCACATATTTCCCCAATGCAATGAAAGTTCCTCTTGTCTTTTGTATTCTTACTTTGATATCACTGTCTGTTCTTCCAACTTTGTTTATATTGCTGCCAAGATATGTATATGATCTAGATCTTGGTACAATTTATTCTCATTATTATGAGCTGTGGTGCTGTATATTGTCTTACATAATCTAGCTGTGGTGCTGTATACTGTCTTACATAATCTAGCTGTGGTGTTGTATACTGTCTTACATAATATAGCTGTGGTGGTGTATACTGTCTTACATAATCTAGCTGTGGTATTGTATACTGTCTTACATAATCTAGCTGTGGTGGTGTATACTGTCTTACATAATCTAGCTGTGGTGTTTTATACTGTCTTAAATAATTTATGTTTCCAGCAGTAAAAGATTTGTATAATTGGGAAGCATATTATTAATGTTAGAAGAAAGAAACTGACTTTCCTCTGGCATGTTATGAGAAGAAGAAAGATGAAATATATTGTAACAACAGAAGATGGAAGAAGGTCTTCTGTTAAGAATGTTTGAAGGAAAAAAGATATACAGGATGACAAAGGCAGAAGATGCTGGACAGTTTGACGCTGTGACATGGAAAGAAGTCAACAACAGAATTGATAAACAGTAGTGGAGAGAGGAAGTTGTGGAGAGACATGATCAGCTATGTCACCAGGCACAGTACTTGAAGAAGGACAAACAATATGTAGAACAAGAGCATCTGTTATAACAGTTTTACTACAGCATCATAATACATTAAAAAAATTTACTTATATAATATTGCATACAGCAGTAGGCATGTCGTACAAGACGACTAATACGAGCTTGTGCCAATGGCTGGTGACCTCATCATGTAAAACAAATTCCTACTGAACCATCCCTGCAAGAGTATATGAATGCTTTGTACAGGCCTCCTGCAAAGGGATCAGCTGTAGTGATTGCTCCATAGGAAGAGAACTGGAAAATAATGATGATGATACAGCAATACAAGAATGCTAAAACAATAATAACTACATACTTGAGATGCCAAATGAGTATCAAAATAGAAGTAACTACATACTTGAGATGCCAAATGAGTATCAAAATAGAAGTAACTACATACTTGAGATGCCAAAAGAACATGGTGCCAATTCTTTGACTTAGAAGACTCCTCTTAAGTAAAAATCGAGTGATGGGATTATCATGGTAGGGTTCATACTTGATAGCCTGCAAAAAATATAACATGAATATACAATATTTAACAACTAAAATACTATGCACATAAAAACTATCCTTGATCAGCCATCAGTGTTCGTTTTTTTTTTAAAAACCATGTATTTAGTAAAAAATTATGTTTGGCAAACCAAAGATTAAGGTAAAATCTAATACATTCCATGATGAATCTAAAATAGCTCTACTTTGTGGCTGCCACTATGTTTACAAGGGGGCAGCCTATATATTTCTCTTGCATGCTGACATTATCAGTGCTAGTCCTATGAATGTTCTCGCACATGATGCATTTTGATAGTTTCTCATTCTCTTATATTTATAAATTAGTCATTCTAGCATTCATGGGCTCTCTGGCATTGTTCTAAGATTATTAAGCCCTACAAATAACTCAAGCTAATTTAAACAAATCAATGTCTCCGAAGCTCTAATACACAAAAAAAAAAAGAACTATCAATCTGATTTCTTCATTCATTCTGAATTAATTTCATGTTGGTGTATCTGCATCTCAAATGAATCCTGTCTTCTTCCTCTGCCAGCTTGCCAAGCCACATACCTGGACTAATTGCAGCAAGTACTGTGCCAGTTTGTCATCTTGAAGTCCTTTATCCAGACATTTTACTGCAAACTCTCGTACTTGCAGGTCAGTGTAGGAACAGTCGAGCAGCTCTAAAGCGACCTCTGCTGGCATAATTGGCCATGACTTCAGCAAGACATAAAGCTGAAATAATTCCAACAGTGGCAAAAATTTTTTTCAGAGGAGGAAAAACCCATCAAAACATTACATAAGACCAATAGCAGTATCATGTAATGCTAAAGGTACCTATAACAAGTGTTTCTGTCAGCAGGCCTCCATCAGGGGAAGACATACAAAAACTATACAAAGGGAAAACTAACAAAAAGAAGGATAGATCTTGAAGTGATGGGAAGAAAAAAGGTGATGCAACAAAGTGGCAATTTTAAGACAAAATACAAATAATGAAAAGTGAACAAAAACAAATGAATGAAACTGTGACAAATTGAAATAATGAGTTTCTGATTGTGCTTCTGCCAGCCCAACAAGCTGCATACTGTGTTTCAGTTTTATAAGCCTCTGCTTTCTTCCTACTACTTTGTTCACTGTTATCATTCATTCATGCATTCTGATTTTCTTTCACTTCCTCCAATTTTCACTTTCTATTAAATTTTCTTATCACATCTGGTCAAAAGTCTGAAACATGCAGTTTTCATTTGCTTTATTCCCCAAAGTAGTTTCCTTTCTCTGCCTACCATTTGCAACAAACTCTTCCTATCTTTTATGTCCATAACAATCGTTTTTACCCATTAACCCAAAAAAAAAAAAAAAAAAAACCAAATGATATCTAAATATTAAGAAATCAGACAAACCAGCAGTTTGTTAAAACCATACAGGGAGAGGTTTCTGTAAGAATCCACAATTTTGTTTTCTAAATATGACTACCTTAGGCTAGGAAGCAATTTTTGAAGAAAAACAATCAACAATTCCATAGCCTTCTTTAAAACATAAAATAGCACAGTATAAACAAAGTCAATTTTGCCATGACTGTGAAAAAGGTGCAATTTAAAATGGCAATTTGCAATTTAAAATGGCAATTACTGTATGTCAAGTTTACAGATAGACAACATAGGTACAGAACATCAATTGTTCTTCATATTTCATCATTTTATCACATATCTCATGCATGGAGGCATATCTGAAGTCATCCTTATATGACCACCAGCTATGCACAATGCTACAATATACATATGTGGAAGTGAACCTATGTCTGTGAGGCTAATTACATCCTCACTGACTCTTGAAATCATCCATACCCTTCTAGGGATCCCCCTGTGATGAAACTTGTTCAGAACCCAACATTGCACACTAAGCTTGGAGAAGTCACTTCAGCCCCAGGCATAATTCTTTACTTAGCTGATTGCATGCAGAAGGATCTCACTGTGGACCCAGTGATAGGCAGGAGAAGCTGAGAAGTAGCTCTGTGCAGGACGTGACAATTCCTTGGGAGAGCCCAGAACCAGAGTACAGTATTTTAGCTCTGCATAGTTGGAGAGCCCCCTTGGATGGCAGGGAATGCACAGTATGCCACGCGCTTCTTACTCCTAGCTTGGGACCAGATGTGATGATCCTTTAAATGCAAGCCAAGTTGGAGAAACTGGAGCTCATGACTTCAACTCTTTAAACACGTTTCAGAATGGCAGAAAAGCCACAGGAAAAGCCTAGATCTACAGTGTTAGATAATATCAAGAAGTCTTCAACTTGGTATTGGCTGCAAAAAAGTGAGAAGCTCAGCAGCCCTAGTTAAACAACAACAACAATCACATATCTCAGATCTGGTTCATCGCAGAATTACCTATCTGGTTTCCTTAAAGTGAAATAATCACAGTAATTACCTGGGCAACATTCTCCCTGTCCCACCAATGAACAGCTGACAGTAGTTTTGGAAGAGCTTTCGGACGGGTCAAACATTTTTCCCTGTTAATTACAATTAGTATTAAGTAAACTTAGGAACAACTTACATAATGACAAGTGCATACATATCCAAAACTCGTGTTAAATACGCTGCTATTTATGGAAGAAAGAACTATGTTCCAACTTCTTCATCATTCACTGGCAAATAACCACATATATCTCCCTTATAAAGCTCATCACCATACAGTTTCTCCTCCATCTTGCTCCTCTCAACAGCCGACAGTCTTGGTGGGCATGCTCTAATGTTCCAACTAATTTTCATGCTCTGATTTTTTGTCAGCAAGTATATTTTCGATAGGTGTTACTGAAATAGTTCATGTGGTTTCCAGTGGGTAGGGTTGGAGGGCTGTTGGTCTGTGAGGGGACAAAAGA
Source organism: Oreohelix idahoensis (assembly GCA_024509875.1). Lineage (NCBI taxonomy): Eukaryota > Metazoa > Mollusca > Gastropoda > Stylommatophora > Oreohelicidae > Oreohelix > Oreohelix idahoensis. Next base: position 182,277 of record JAMPIV010018156.1, on the reverse strand, counting down.
AAGAACAGAGCAACTGCCCCCTCTAGTAATGCTGTAAGAGGTGACCAACATGAGGTTTTGCAAGTAACTGGCAACCTCATCATTCCAAATAACTTGCTACAGAAAGAGCACTTGCAAGGATTTTGCGCAGGTGTCATGCAAGAATTCAACTGTGCAGTGGTGGCTCCATGCTTCTTAGGGAGTGAAATATGAGAAAGAAGATTTACTTATATAAAAAAACGATGTTTACATTACAATTATTGTTGTCCATCTTGCATTCCCTCTCATATAACCACATATATCCCTTTCATTAAACAAGTAATCCATCTCAGGTTTATCTTACTGTCAGAAAGTTGGGCAATGTAAGGGTAAAGGATCCCATTACATGCCCATTGAGGCATATTGGGAATATGGTGTTAGGCCTATATTTTCTTGACCATCTGCACACGACGGACGTCTTAACCTTCCCAGAGTTGCTCTGGTACCCAATTCATGAGGCCGGGTCAACCCCGAAGCCGTTTGCGGTCTAAAAAATTAAACTTCAACTGGGGGTCAAACCATGTCCGCCGAGCTGGGAAGCCAGTGCACTAACAATTGCGCTACCGTGGCTCTCTTGGGCAATACAAGTCAAGTCTGTTTCTTTCAGTGAACTGGCATTCCTGGGATAAGACCTAGAGTACAGCTGGAATGCCCCATGTTGTACCATTTCTCTTCTTACTGGCTACAGATTGGACTATGAAAACAATGACCTCAACCAAGATGGAATTCAGTGGACTCTGACAAAACATCTCGACGGTCTGGACTTTGCCAATGGCTGAGCCTGCCATGAGCAGAAGGCTCACACTGACATGCAAACAGTCGCAGTACTTCAAGATCAACCACATGGGATGGATAGCTAAACAAAGCCTGGGCTCAAAAGAACTTCAGCCTCAAATAACAAGATGTCTCAGAAATGTTACCAGTAAGACTACAAGAAATAAAGAACAAGGTGACAACAGAAACATCATTTCCCTTTTTATGCTCCTTACGGATCATGGAGCTACAACTGCAGCTGATCCTCTGTGCAGGAAGCCTGTACCAAAGCATTCATACGCTTTTGTAGTGGTGGTTTCTGTAACAATTTGTTTTACAAGATGAGGTTCCCACCACCTCACACTGATCATCTCTTATGACATGCCAGAGTGAGCAGTTGTTCTATTCTTTCTTTGTTTCCTCAGAGACAAAGGGGAACTCCATGGGGCGATGTGATAGAAACAGCTGGAACACAAATATGTGTGGTATACACAAAGAAGCACATAGAAAAACAGTTATGCCATTTAATCATAATGCAGTCAGATGAACCAGTAATATGTCTGTGGCTTCTTCAAGTAACATGTCTAGTGGTGTAGGAGATTATGTCCCCCCCACAACTTCCTCTCTCAAGTACAATTTATCTATTCTGTTGTTGACCTCCTTACATGCCACACTGTCAAACTGTCCAGTATTTGCTCTCTTTGTCTTCCTCTATCTTCATGGACGATGTCATCAAGGCATATAAGGAGAGAACAAGAAAGTATTCAGTGGGATACTGGAAGATGAGACAGGTCTGTATTTCAGAGCTGGCATTTGCTGATGATGTTGCCCTGATTGCTAAATCAGAGGCACATCTCCAATCCAACCTGCAAGTCTGGAAGGAAGAGCTGGAGAAGAGAGGGATGGTCATAAGCAGCTCTAAAACAAAATCCATGGTGATATCACGAGAAGAAAGAAGACATCAGATTAAGCTGGGAGAACAGGTCCTGGAGCAGGTCGACCACTTTAAATACCTCAGAGCTATTATGACCGAAAGGGAGGCATCAAAGAAGCTTTGGCCACTCGAAGAGCAGCAGTTGGGAGACCTTTTCAGGCCATAAATCGAGGATTCCTCAGTAAGAGAGAGGTAGGTAAGAAAACGAAGATGGCTGTATACCGCTCCACCTATGTCCCAGTCTTGACATATGGATGCGAGTCATGGGCAATGACTACAACCCACAAAAGCCAGATCCAAACCTCAGAAATGAGGTATCTGAAGAAGGTGGTTGAAGTAACAAGAAGAGACATGGTCCGCAACCAGACGATACGTCAAGGCCTAAAATCCCACCCCCTGTAGACCCAAGTAGAACAGTCCCAACTAAGATGGTTTGGCCATGTCTGCAGAATGGGAGAAGATCGGCTACCATGACAAGCATGGGAAACAAAGAGCCAGGGATCCAGACCCCCAGGATGACCCAGAGCCCGCTGGGAGGACAACATTAGACAATCTTTGAAGGACCGAGGACTAGAATGGAACCAGGCCAGGAGTAAGACAGCCGATAGAATAGTATGGCGCTCTCTCTTACAAACCTCTACACTTCAAGGTAAAAGGGGAACTACTAAATAAGTAAGTAAGTCTTCCTCTATCTGTTTTTCCTTCAATCTTACCTATTGTTACAATATATTCCAGCTTTCCTCTTCTCATTCTTCTTCTTCTTCTTTGATCCTTAGCCACCGACCATCAAAGCAGTCAGTGGCCATCACGCCTGGTGACGTCTTGTAGGGCAACAACAAATTGATTCCACTTTGCTCAGTCGGTGGCCATCCTTCGTACAGTGCCCCAACTCTGGTTCATTCTTTGCATCTCAGCCTCCACAGTCCTCCGCCAAGTTGTTTTTGGTCAGGCTCTCTTTCGTTTTCCTTCAGGGGTCCATAGCATAGCTGTTCTTGTGATGGCATTGGGGTCTCTTCTGAGGACATGGCCAACCCAGCTCCAGTGTCTGCCAGCTATGATGGTGTGCATGTCCTCTTGCTTGCTCCGAGTAAGCAGATCTTGGCTGGTGATGGTATTTGGCCAAAAGATTCGGAGAATTGTTCTTTGGCATGTTGTGTGAAAAGAGGACAATTTCAACATTTCCTTCTCTGTAACTCTCCAGCATTTAACACCATAGAGAAGCACAGAAAGCACACAGCTCTGATATAATCTTAATTTTGTGCTTGTGCTGTACTGAGAGGACTTCCAGATGTTGTTTAGACTAAAAAAGGCTGTTCTTGCTTTGTTCATTCTGTTGCTGATGTCTTTGCTTGCTCCGCCGTCTGGTGTTACTATGCATCCTAGGTATGTGAAGGCATCTGTCTGTTCCAGTTGCAGATTCCTTACTGATATGGGCTCAGGGTTGCTCACATTGAGCGTCATGACCTCTGTCTTCTTTACATTAATGTTCAAGCCCACCTGCTGGCTATACTTATTAAGTCTATCCGTTTTTTCCTGGATGTGTTGATGTGAATGTGCTAGCAGTGCAATGTTATCTGCATATTCCAGATCTTCCAATGTAGAAAATGTAGTCCATCTTATTCCTCTTGGACTGCCCTCTGTTGTCTGGCGCATCACCCAGTCTATGACTGTTAAAAATAGTGGTTGATAAGGGGCATCCCTGTCGTACTCCTGTCTTCACCTCAAGGTTAGGTTGCTCTGCCCAATGCTACACGTAAAGTTGGCATAGAGGCTTTTTATGATTGACACTATGCAGCTTGGAATTCCATAAGCCCTCAGTATTTTCCATAAACTGTCCCTATGTATACTGTCAAAAGCCTTTTCAAAATCAACGAAATTAATGTACAGCTGTCTTTGCCATTCTGAGCACTGCTCTATAATGTTCCTGAGGGTAAATATATGATCTACACATCTTATGTTCTTTCTAAATCCTGCTTGTTCTTTCCTCAGTTTGTGGTCTACTGCTTTTGAAATTCTCTGCATAATTATCCTGCCTAGTATTTTGCTGGGAACTGAGAGAAGAGTGATTCCTCTCCAATTTTTGCAGTTTGCAAGATCTCCCTTCTTGGGCAATTTGACAATTATTCCTTTATTCCACTCTGTTGGTGTTGTCCCTGTTTTCCAGACTTGTGCAAATAGTGGTTCTAATAGTTCTGATGCTAGCTCAGGGCCTGTCTTAAATAGCTCTGCATTTAAGTTATCATGGCCAGGAGCTTTTCCATTCTTTAACCCTTTGATTGCTGAGATGATTTCTTCTTTTCGTGGAATGTCTGTGTTAACATCTAGATCATTTTCAGCCTCAGGAACATTCAATTGTGTCCCTCTTCTCATAACATGCCCAAAAAAAAGTGTATTGTTTCTTTCTCATTTGTGAAATAAGTTTCCTTTGCACATTGGCCTCTTTCAGGACATCCTCATTACTCTTTTTGGCTGTCCCTGGTATTTTTAATATTCTTCTGTAAAACTATTATCTGTGTTATTATTAGTGCCTTACCTCCTTGTTTACTTATTGTCCATGACTCACTCCCTTATGTCAGGATTGGTTCTACATAACAATGAAGAACTCTCTTTCTAACTTCCATTGACAAAGAATTGTTGCATAAAATACTCTTAACTTTATAGAATGCTGTTTCTGCCTGAGCTATTCTGCTCTTCACTTCTGAGATGCATCTTCCATCCGTTGTTATTAATATTCATTCATAACCCTCCACTCCCAAAGGAGCATAGGCCTTCAACAAACACATGCCAAGTCCTCCTGTCACGTGCCATCATCTCAAGTTCTTCCACGTTCTCCTCATCATTTTCACCTCTGTTTCCAGCTCTTTTCTCCATGTGCTTCTTGGTCTACCTCTGCCTCTCTTGCCCTGGGGGTTCCAGAACAAGGACTGCCTTGTAATGCTATCAACAGGTTTCCTCAGTGTGTGTCCTATCCATCGCCATCGTCTTCTTCTCCTCTCTTGTTCCACTGGCACTTGTCTAGTTCTTGTCCTCAGTTCCACGTTGGTAACCTTGTCATACCATTTGAATCCCTCTATTCTACGCAAGCACCCATTTATGAAAGTATGTAGCCTTTTGGTTGTTGTCTTTGTTGTTCTCTATGTTTCAGAGCCATAAAATAGTACTGACTTCACATTTGCGTTGAAGATTCTTATTTTTGTGTTGGATCCGATTTCTCTTGATCTCCATATATTTCCCAATGCAGTGAGAGCTCCTCTTGCTTTTTGTATTCTTATTTTGATATCACTATCTGTCCCTCCAACTTTGTCTATATTGCTGCCAAGATATGTGTATGATTCTACATCTTGTAGTGGTGTTTCTTCAAGTTCAACCCTGTTATCATTACATGCACTTATTCTCATTATTTTTGTCTTTTCCCTGTGTATTTTCAGACCCAATTGCTGTGACCTCTCATCGAGTGTTTCAATTTGCCTAGCATCTGATTATGGTTGTCATTAATATGGATAGACTAAACAAAATCCATGACGTCATACAGGAAAGAGATGGCTCTGGTGCAACAGATGAAACATGCAAGAAAACAAAAATGCCTAACACTGAAGTCATCATGCCTGGCAAAAGTACTGGTGAATTCCCTTCCCTCGCAAAGGGATTTAATCATCACAATTTATCATTTTTCCTTTTCACTCCCTTTGGTGCATGCCGCCATCTATGCAACTGGACCCCTCACTGCAGCATGATTCTGTAGCAATTTGTTTTACATGAGGTTGCCAGCCCCTAGCACAACCTTGTATTAGTTGCCTTATAGGACATGCCTGAGGTAGCACTAGGTCTATTCTTTCATAAGAGAATCCAAGGAACATCATCATCAGTTGCCATCTCCACAACGAAGGTTAGCTGTAATGGATCTCCAACGTCTTCTGTCTCTTGTCTTGGTGGTGCACTCTGATAGACTCTTTCCTGTCCATCTCTTGATGTTATCTTCCCACTTATAGTGCTGTCTTCCCCCTGCACGTTTGCCTTCACCTCTCCCTTCTGTTATGGTCTTCTGCAAGGTGTTATGCCTTTTTATGTGGCCAAAGTATTTTAGCTGCCGAACTTTGAACAACACGGGGCAAAGAGACATAATGGCAACAGTAATCCTAACACGGAATGCGTTTTATATGACATAAAGATTTAAACAATACCTGAAGCGTCCAAAAATTTAAAACTGCATCTCTTTAGAAGTCATTACCTGAGTTTCCATAGCAAACTTTTGTCCTGTTCAGACAAATCAGATAATGGGTCTTTCTCCACAATTTCATCTAACATGTCAAGCTCCTCTTCTGTTATAGTTTCAGGCTACAGATAATAAAATGTATGTTTGTACAACTCTAAAGTATTTACAGACCAAAGTTCATAGTTCAGCAAAAACATCCTTCATTTATTTTCCTTTTCTCTCCTTATGGAGTATGGAGCCACAGCTGCTGTTGGTCCCCTTGAGGAAGCCTGCATTAAGTATTCTCATGCTCTGGTAGTAGTGGTTTCTGTAACAATGTGTTTTACATGATGAGGTTGCCAGCCACAAGAATAATCTCACATTAGTCACATAGTCTCACATTAGTCACACAGTCTCACATAGTCTCCCATTAGTCACACAGTCTCACATTAGTCACACAGTCTCACATTAGTCACATAGTCTCACATTAGTCACATAGTCTCACATTAGTCACATAGTCTCACATTAGTCACATAGTCTCACATTAGTCAGCGGGGTGGGTACCGGGGGGGTTGGGGAGCTGGCCCGCCTGGGGTGGTAGGCCAGAGAGGCCCTCATCTGGGCAGCTTTCCCCCTGACACCCAACCCCTGAGACAGTCGGAGTACCCCCGTACAGAAGTTAGATTGCATTAGACGTGAATAATGGGAAATACGCAACTCTATGGATGGCGCGCTACTCACATGTCGCACTAATTCGACGATTATCTATGTCACTCATAAGATCTGATCCGGCAGACTCACCTGTAACTAATGTGAGACTGAGTGTACGTGACCTAATGGGAGACTTGACTCGTGACGTAATGGAGACTAAGTGAGAACTGCTGTGAACTCTAATAACATAGTGTACAGCAAATCTCAAGGTACTTGCTATGAGTCACTCAATAGTGAGACTATGTATGCGCTAAATGTGGGAGACCATTATTGTGGACTAATGGAGACTATGCTCTTCACTTTCTTTGCGAGACTTACACGTCGCGGTTTATCTAGATCCACCGAGCGCAGATGCCAACAGAGCCGATGGCGATGATAGAGTGGCTCGACTACTGTGGGTCCTATACAGCTGTAGGGCGTTATACAGTAAGCAATGGGCAGCATTGAGATTAGGACTTCATTCTCTCTGGGTCAGTGAGTTACTCAGAGGAGTATGGAGGGTCCCATCACATCACTGTCTTAACTAAAAGATCTGGTGGGCTGATTCTCTTTATGGATTTGAAAAACGTTACCTACAACCAAGAGCCATGAGAATACTAATTGGCCGCTGACTACTAGCACACACTTCTGATTGATGCGGCGATCCAACTAATCAACATGCAGGTGACACTGGGCAACAACAATGGTGATCAGGAGCCAATGGTTTTGTGCATTAGTGGGCAGCATATGTGGCCTCACTACTTATAGTGCACGGGATAGTCCACTCACAGTATAGTCACAAGTCTCCTCATTATTGTCACATAGTGTCTCACATTAAGTCACATATACTCACATTAGTCACACAGTCCTCACATTAGTCCCACATAGTCTCACACATATAGTCCATAGTCATTCTCCTCCCATTAGTCACACAGTACGTCACATTAGACCACACGCGTCCTAGCACATTTAGTCACAGGGATGGGAAATTCTCCGCATTCTCAGGTCCACCGTAGTCAGCCGCATAAGTCCAGCAGCAGGTCCTCACATTAGTCCACTACAGTCTCACATTAGGTCCACAGTAGTCCTCAACAATAAGTCACAACACAGTCCGGTCACAAGTATCACATTAAGTCAGGCGACATTTAGTGCACATAGTCGTCGGACATTAGGGGTAGCACTTAGGGTCGGTGCGGGGGGGCGGGACATTTATTCTCCACACAGTCCCTCACGATATAGTCTCACATTAGTCGGTCCCAGTCGGGGGGGACGAGGCGGGTTATGGCGTCCACATAAGGGGGGTCCTCACATTAGTCACAGGGGCGGTGGCGTCCTCACGAGTTAGGGGGTCCACATACTAATGACATGCCTGCGGCAGTAAGGATGCTTAGTAATTTTCTATTGTATCTTTCCTCTGTGGGGTAGTCATCGGGGAGGGGGTCTCGCTGGTGGGTGGGGGGGTGTGTGGGTGGGGGTGGGAACGGGTGATGGGGGGTGGGGGGGATACGAGCAAGATAGTGCAATGAGCAGGGACATAGAATTATGCTTGAGCAAGAATTGAAGTGGGAGCTGTGTTCATATATGATTATGCCTTAAAAACACAAAACCAGGCCAGGGCTAGGGCACCGAGTAACTCAGTTTGCTGATACAGAGGCTTCTGATTTAGCCGAACGGTGGACTGAAAGTTAGAAAGACGTACAATTTTAGAACATTATATTTAAAATCCTGGTTTGGGTACACGAGCGCGCTTATACATGGGAGTATGGAAGGGTGTGAGTATTCCATGACTTGAAGGGTGCGGCGGTAGTGAAAGCCTTGAGGCCACCAGGAAAAAAAACTTGAATATACAGTGGCACTGTACTGAAGACCAAAGAGAGAAGCAATACTGAGGGGCTGGGATAGGTGGGGTGTAAACGGGGGCAGTGGTTTATCTCGGGCGGGGTTGGAAGGGGGAGGCGATGTGGGGCGTACACGCGGGTGGGAGCGGGGGGGGGAGGGGGGATACATGGGGGGGGGGGGGTTTATAGGGGGGTATCAGATATGTGAGGGGGGTGGGGGGTGGTGTTTTGATGAGCGAATAGGACAATGAGATTGTAGACGAGTGGCGAGGATGTTAATTCATGGTGTTGAGGGTTGCCGTTGAAGAGGAGATTGTGGAATTTATGTGGTTGGTTCACTGAGTTATACAACTGTGTATATGCGCATGGGGCGGGGGGAGTTGTAGGAAGGGGGTAGGTAGTGTGGTATAGGGGGGTGATGGAACTGGGTCTACATGGCGGTGGCTATCTACTGGGGGAGTGGGCGTGAGTATCAAGATTAGTATGTTTGTGTATTGTCAACATTTATAAGATGGGGGGTTGGGTTTGTGTTGTTTAATTAGAATAACGATTTTTTAGTGATGAGTTCGAACTTCTTAAGTGACCTTTTGGCACTATATGGGGAGGCTGAAGTTAGGGGGAGGGGGCGCACAGACACGTTCTTCTGTGTCCTGGGGGATGCATTGTATGTGGGGTGGGAGTAGCGCCGTTTGATGGGTTGGATAGGGTGGGGGAGCGTCTAGGAGTTCTTGTGCTGACGAGGAGAGGGACTGGTCCCCTCTGCGCGTGATCAGGTTCACTTATCCGGGGCCGCGGGAAGATGGGGAGTAGGAGTGAAATGCGGACGTTCGAACCTTTTTGGTCCACAGGGGTCTGACGTGGAGTAAGCTGCTGTTTTGTGCCGGGCTGCCTTGGCTGGAGCTCTTATGACTTACGTGTTGGTGTGGGGGGGGGGGGGGAATGTACTGGTGGGCTGGAACTCGGGGAGGGATCGGGGGAGTTATAGAGGGCCGGGGGGGAGATCTGGACATGCGCCTTGCGCAGTAGTGTTTCCATCAGATAGCGGTGACGGGATTCTGTATAGAGAAACCAGGCTCTAAATTAAAATTAATATAGTTTTGAATGCCCTAATGCACGTCCTAAGTGTGATGCCGGTAAGGGGGTGGGGATGGGGGGGGGGGGGGGGTGGGGGGGGGGGGGGTGGGAAGTGCACATGTATGTTGTTTAGAGAAGTGTTGAGCATGTCACTGGGGGAGATGGGGATTTGGGGGGGGTTTAAACTTGTATGGGCGGGGTGTTGGGATTGGGAGGGGGAAGTGAAGAGTTGTCATTTGGTTGTGGTTAGCTGAGGGTGGGGCGGCGACGTGTTGGGGTGGTGCAGTTGTGGGTGAAAGTTTGAGGGTGGTCCGGGGAGTGGCGTTATCGCTTGTACGGGGGTTGATTGGAGTTTGTTATGTCTGGGGCCAATCGGTGTATTAGGGGGGGTATTATTTTAATCAGGGATAGATTGTTTGCAACTTGAGGAGGGGCATGGTGATTTGTATTGTTGCGGTTTTTATTTGGGGGCACCACTGCCTCCGCTTTTATACTGAGGATTGTAGGGGTTCGTTATCGCGCTCTGATTGCCTTGCTCTTCGCCACCCTGTAGATGCTGCTGAAAGTTTCTTGGGCAGTTGCCAAGTGGTGTGTGTACTTGTGTCAGGGGGAGCCGGGATTCTAGTGGTATTCCCAGTAGGGTTAGGTCCTGGTTCTTACTGGGGGTAGGGCTCTTTTTGCGAGCTTGGGTCGAGCTCCTTGACTCATTAAATTAGAAGGTGTAATTACGCGTCGACTGCAGCATGGCTCATGTGTGCGTCCTTTGGGGTTTCCGAAGGTTGTAGAGGGCCTAGGCAATAGTCTCGATATTCCATAGGGGTGACTATCGGTAAGGTGGGACGCGAAGTCGTGGGCCCGATGAAGGGTGACAAGCTGGGACTGCAGCTAATGTATTAACTAAATAAGTAATTATCTAAATATGCAGGGAATAGGCATCAATGTCATTAAAATCAAGCTCAAGAAAGCACAATAGCAGTCACGGGGTATGGTTAGATCCAATAGCTTAGAAGGGCCTGGAAGTACATTTTTTAGCCTATGGATGAGGCACTCTAGATGAATCGAGCAAAAAAACTGGCTTCTTTCTGTTTAGCTCGGTCGGTGCATATAGCATATATATAGGGATCATTAATAAATCCGGATTGCTAGACCCCCTGCTGGCCTCCACGCAACTAGTCCCGTCACATAGCTCTTACGGCGGTCCCTTCGTTGGTGCGTGTGAATGACCAGCATACATGCCAGACTTCACTCAGCCGTTGTCGTGGTAGTAGGGTGCTTAGTCCTTGAGACGGGGAGAGTTGGATGTGGATCGCTGTGAGTAGGGAGTGTGTCAGGGATACAATGTGGAACTTGGATGTTTTCTCCATTGCTCTTCAAGGCGTATTATCCATCCTTTGGCCGTAGTGTTGTGCTGTGTGTTTGGTGGGAAGGTCTGATGGATGTGTTTGTGGTGACTTTGGCCCGCTACGTCGAGTGCGTGCACAGGGTACGGGCTATATTGCCTATTGTTTAGGCAAGGATGGAAAACAGTGTTCGTTAGTGCGTTTGGAGACTTTTGGTGTGGGCATCACGGGAGAAAACGAGGCTAATCACCGTGCAGCCCAAGGTGGGGGGCCTTGTCATAGCGGCTGCATGCGGCGATGTATCCAAATCGGTATGGCATTGGTTGTTTGCCGTTGTCGGGGATGTATAGGGGGTGGTTGGGCTTGATATCAGACATGGGGGTACACTGGTGCCTGTTATGCGCTTGTGTGGCGTTGCATGTATGTGGTCTATCGTTCTTTTTCGGAGACTTGTGGGGGTTCAGTACATGGCTATGTAATAAATTCTCTTCGTACATTCTCTTAGGCCTAGCCCCATTACACTATCGGTATTACCTGGGGGGAGCTTTGATGCATGGTTTGCAACTTTTGAAACTCTCCAGTCGGAATAGACTTTTTTTGTCGAAACAAGGTTCTAGAGTGCGAAAATGCTGGTAAAAATGTAGAGATTGTGGTTTGGAAAGGATGTGTAGGATGAAGAGTTGAGCCGAGCCATTGTTGGAGGTGATATAATGTGGGGGTGCTAAATAGTTGTATAATTCTTTTGAGTCGGCTATGCATGCGGGTGGGTTTTATCGATTTTGCTCCAGGTTGGAGCAAAAGCTAAAATGTCTTAGGGCGTCACTGCTATAATCTGGATACGAGGCCATGGTGGGGGGCGGTGGGTGGGGGTTGGTAAAATAACTCATTAATGAGTGGTGACTTCAGGGTCCAGGCTAATATCTGTTGTTTTTAGGGGGGGACTATGGGAATGAGGGGGTCCCTGTTATATTTTGTCGATGCAAGTCCTCATTGCGTATGGTCTAGTGCGGCTGTGTGCCGGGTGTGTTCTTTTCTTGGCGAGGTTAATTGCTGCAGAGTGGGTTTATCGGATTTCCACGGATAGCAGTGATGAATGGGGGTGTTTAGTACCATGTAATTGCTTAGCATTCGTAAACCCTTAGCAATGTCATGGGGTTGTTTTGTGAGGGCTTTGGAGGGGGTGTATTGTTTGTGGTGTGCGGTTGAGGCTGAGTTCCTTCTTCATGGAGTTGTGGTTTTAGAGGCTCCGTCGTCTGCAGGCATGTTCTAGTCCGGGGGGATCCTACCTGGTTCTATTACTGATGGGTACCCTTTGGGGGTGCGGAACGGTTGGTGTAGCATGGTGGGAACAGAAATAAATGCTGGTGGGGTTGTTTTTGGAAGTGGGTTCTTTGCGGCTAAGAGGTATGCATCTGGGTGGGGGCAGAGCTACTAGATTCATTAGGACAAGGCGGATAGGGGAGATTGGGTGGAGGGGTGTGGAGACAATATGCGCGTTAGTTTTGTGTTCGATTGTTGGAAAATGTGGTATTGTGTTGATGGCGGTAGAGGTTGGGATGGTAATTTCTCTCATGTACAACGTCAGATATGTTAACGTTAGGCTGGTATACGTATCAATTAATCTATCATGTCTGTTCACCTTTGGTGTTGGGGCGGTGAGTTCGCGTCATCCACAAACACAAGCACATTTGTTAGCGGCGGGTCTTCTGTGGACTCTGGGGGGGTGTTTACCGAGTCCCAATGGAATTGTGTCACTCATGCTAAGTGCAGACTGGGGTAGGCTGTATCAGCGTGCCTCTTAGATACATCGAGAACGAGTGAGATAGGCACGCCACTGATTTCGTGGGGGGGGTGGGGGGGGGGTGAACGGGGGGGGGGGTACTTGTCTGCGAATTGATGGCATGGGGGGGGGTACTCGTTCATGGGGGGTTGTGGGGTTTCCCCCCCCCGAGTTTGTGCACTCTGACGAGGGGGGTGGGGGGAGCAATAGAGTGGGTTAGGCGGGATGGAGACGTGCACAGAGGTTCTGGAGGTGTAGTGTGTATTAGTTGCACACATTGTGGGGATGGGATGGGGGGGTCTCAAGACGGTAATGCAGTTCAGAAATCGGTGGGGGTTTTAGGAGGGCCTAAAGTTAAGAGTCCATCTTCGGGGGGGTCGGTGTGTGGATCTGAATAAAGGTCATGGGGGGGGGGTAGAGTGGAGCCCCGGGTAGGGAGCTGGGAAACCTATGATACCTCAAGGGTCTCGCGGAGAGTCATGATATGTATGTGCTATGATGGTGGCATGGATTTGCTAGTTGTACCTGGGGTCGCTGGTAGGGCTGGGTGGGTGTCTTAGCTGTGTCACAGTGTTGATTATTGCCGTGTAGCGTGGGTGGTGGGTTGCGGGTGGTTTGTGGAGGGTTTGTGAGTTGGTCACAGGAGGGTGATGTATGCGTAGCTTTGGTTGTGTTGTGTCTGTGGGGGTGTGGTGGTGTGGGTTGGCCGGAGGGGATGCAATATGGTGGAGGGGGGGAGGTGGAACTTACGAGGTTATAGTTGTGGGTAACCCGGGGGCCGTGAGAGGTCTGGGGCCGACGATGGGCGGGAGTACGGGTCCCCATGTGCAAGGTTTGGTCCTTGGAGAGTATGTGTGAAGTCCCTTACCATAGAAGCCCGGTTGGGGATGGCCGAGGGAGGGTAGGGCGTGATTATTGTTTATCGGGAAGGACACTGGATAGAGATCGAGAGTACTTTGGAGACAGAGGGGGGCGCGGTGACAGGGTCGTAGTATGGGTATATGAAGTGGCCTTACTAGGTGGCTCTAATTGGGCATATGTTTGGGCCAGCGAATCTAGTGTAAACCGTAGTATCATAGTAATCCTAAGTGATCAGACTTAGAGAAGGGGCAAAGACGGATTTCTCATGCGTGGTAAGGACATCTAACGAGTGGGCTGTTACGCTTACGGAACAACAATGTCGTGACATAGCATATGACAGTCGGGTGTGGTGACTATGGACTGTTAGCCGGTGAGGGACATTTAGTGTGATGAATTCGTTTGTAAACTAGAGATAGTGATACACTTTTATCGGTATGGGTTACTTGTGTTTGATCAAGTTCGTGGCGCTCAAGATTGCTACTATGATCGCTAGATGCCGTATGTACTGATGTTTTTAAAGGAGGGGTCGTGTAAGGGCCGTGGTAAAGAGTATCTGCGCAAGCGCGGACTGGGTACGTAGAGCATAGATTGTACAGAGTTTCGCGGAATTTTGTACGGAGTATATGTATTACGTAATGTGACACGGAGTAGGAAATGCGAGATGTGGATTGCAGTGGATGTAGTGGCAAGTTCGAGAGCGGCTATGGTGGCCTGTGAGGATATAGCGCGCATTTTGGCGTAGGTTAGTGCATTCGGGCGGGTTTGCGTCAGGTTAGTGTGGCAGGAGGGGCGGGGGGGAAGTAGGATGTTGAACGTTGGCGTTCATATTTAGTTTGCAGGTATGGATTCACTAAATGTCGGTGTGGTGTAGGGAGGAGTATAAGGGTAGGTTTAGGTTTTTGTTTTATGTGTTTAGTGAGAGTTGAGGATTAGATAGGAGTTCAACTTGTTAAGCAGATGAAATGGCGGATGCAAGAGTTTCAGTGAGGGTAATGCTAGAGACAGTATTTGACAGATTGAGGTCGATTGAGTACAGTCAGTGGAGTAGGCGCAAGTAGTAATAGGGGTGTGTGCTTTGACTATGTAGTTTGACAAGGACTGGGTGGGGTTGTGATTTTTTTGTTTAGTGGCTACTAAGTTGATCAGACATCGTGCTGTTTTGGAACATCCTTTGAGATCAATCTACTTGGAGGGCTGTGTGTGCGATTGTTGGGTACGAACAAGATCCACTGGGGGGGAGGGGGGGTGGTATGGGGGGTGATGGGAGTGAGGGTGTGTAGGGAGATTATCGGAGGGGGGGGACTATGTGTCTGGAGGTGGGGGTGGGTGTACGGGGATGGGGTTGGGTTGTGTGTGTGGGGGGGGGGTGGGGCGTTGGGGGGTGGCGTGGGGGGGTTGGTGGTGCCTAGTATCTGTCTTAGGAGTACATGCAGTTATCAGGAGATACTAGTGGAGTTCTTATACTCATTACAGGCTAAGTTGCTATGGAAAGATGTGCAAAAGAACAGGGGGTGGTAGTAGCGTACATATACATGTGAATGTAGTAGCTATAGACATGGTGAGAGACAAGATTTCAAAAGGGACTATGGAAGGTCAACATGAGCAAAATACGAGATTAAAACAGACACATAGGTATGCAAAACGGAGGACGGAGCGCGTGGAACATAGACAACAAGAGAGGCACATGGCACACCTATCCAGTAGTAGACAGGGGCAGCGACGCCTAGCTGATCCTCCACCAGAGTCAGAGAGATGTGACACAGTCGGCATCACTCTGCGAACTGAGGGGCGTGGGTTGGAGACACTTGTCACGCAGTCTCTTACAGAAGAGACAAACCAGAAGCCAATGGAACATCACAAGAGAACAGAACACACTCGCAGATATAGAGTGACAACATTACACACAAAGAAAAGTGGAATCATAAGCACAGAGTCATCTGCATAGATACTCGATAAAGGCAATGAGAGCAACTTGCCGAGCGACCTCTATCAAAGGGGTGAGTGGCGGGCGGTGAGGCAATTGGGATTATGTTGGTAACCAGAGAGTGCGAGTAGCTTTGTTATCGAACGAGGAATGGGCGCACCTCCTAACTATGGGAGCGAGTGATCTATAGTGTGAGGGTCTTTTACACAACATTGCGGAGGGAGGGAGAGTGAGTTTATCAGGCTCGTCAAAAGCTAGTCAGTCACAGTTAGCGTAGACTGAGGGAGACACATGAGGTAAAAAGCAGGGATGAGCGATGAGTCACATGCTAGAAAGGACTTCATGATCATTCGACATAATCGAACACAGAGTTAGTCTATTTTCGTATGCTACTATTGATAAACAGGAGATGATACTTATAGGTCCATGTATATTAGTCGTCTTGTAGTGTGTACTGTGAGAGGAGTGTTTGTATAAAGTCTTATATCGCGTGTGCGATAACAATGTGTGAGTGTGCTTGATATGTCGAGACAAAACATGAGGACGCGTGGTACACGATCTTGGCAGAGGGGAAGTTCCTCCTAGTCAATACTGAGAAAGATCTATCTACGTATGTTGGGAGACAATAGAGTTGGGTAACGATATCAATGAGATAGAGCGTACGTATACAAGGACAATGAATATACAATATCGGAGTCACACAGAGTTAGACAGGACATGGAACAGCGATAATATGAGATTGCGAGAGAAGTATTACGAGGGAGAACAACACTGCAACACATAGAGCGAGTCGATCGGGAGGCTAAGATCACTGTTGTGCGAGCTATAGGGAGATGACACACATACATGAGAGGAGGCGGACAAAAACTAGATATCAGGTGAAAAGGGATCTCCATAGAGAGAAGGCATGGAAAATTAATAGATTATGCACACTTCAATTTAGATCAGGAGGGTGGATGAAGCGGTGGGAACACATATACAATGGGGACGTTGATCTAGGTGGTAGTGTGTAGTGATGAGGCCTTAGAGATACCGATGAGAAACAACAAGATAACTAGGGGAAGTAAAAACAGAAGATCAGCGAGTACGTGACAGAGACTTCATTAGGAATGTGATGATGATATCATATATGCAGAGACAAGACAGTGAGAGGAACATTCATAGAGAAGGAGTGTGGAGAGGGTGTGAGGAGCGCGGGGGGGGGGGGTGATGGATATGTAAGGGGAAGTGAGTTTCAAACATCGGTACTAGATCCGCGTCTCAATTGAGGTGCTAAGGATACGATCAAGATATCAAGGCCATGTGCACGAGGGGAAACACAAGCGCGTTAAGACGATAAAACAAGTAAATACACGAGATGGCGATTGGACTTTTAGATAGAGACATCTTGTACGCGCAATGAAGTTTGTACACCACGTCTAGACTTATAGGGAGATTGAAGCGGAGGTCATACTCAGAAGGGAGAGTTCAGTACCTGGTTCTGAAAAGAACCACGAACACACAGGGCCAAACATATAAGATGACAACAGGGAACTCGAGCGACTCACTTGACTAATTCGGTAAGAGGGGGGGTGTGGTGTATATGTGTGGGGGAAAGGTAGAGACTTGGGGCGAAATTAAGGGGACACAGAGATTCAGGTGTACAGAATATGTACAGGTGCAAACAGGTAGAGGAGACAAAGGGATGCGATGATCGAAAAACAGGAACTTTGACACACAGAGATATGTAGTGAGGTTGTGAGCAACACATGGTGCCAGGGACGAGCGCTCTCGCAGAGATACGTGTAGGAGTGCGAGATGTATTCAGGTGGGACAGCGGGGCCGGGAGATGTGCTGCGCGGAGGAGAGTAGTAATGGAGGGAAAAGGCACAGATGGGTGATCTAGTAGATGAATCTGGAGCACATGGCATGCAAGCGTATAGAGTACACATGAACCGTAGTCTCATTTGATAGCGATAAAGCTTACGAGGAGGAGAGGTAGACTAACAGGTGTAGACACACATCACAGAGACTAGAAAATGTAGTATCACAACTGGACTGGTCGGAGCATCATACGAATCAGGTATGATTTTTGGCCGCGTATATTTCCTGGAGGGGGCGGGGTCGTCCCTGATGAGAACAAATGAAGAGAATAGCAATACTGCTTTCCTCGCATTGTGATGATGATCTATGGTAAAGGGGTCTTGGAGAGAGGATTTATATTATCTCTTTCTCTATTTGGCCAACTCGTCTATTGCTGCGCACAACTATTGTCTGAGTAAATTTAGAATAGAGTGTGGTACTCTATATATTGATAGTATCATTAGGGAAGTCTCTGCCGGATAGATTGAATTATCTTTTCTCTATGTCTCTCTACATAGACGGGCGATGTATGGTGTTGGATTCGGCGGGGAGCGTGGGGGAGGGAGGTTGTCTACAATGTTTCTGCGTAGACACACGTGGGTTCATATACACATCTTCTCTCTATTCTAGGATTGGGGGTTCTTGGAATATGATGCATACAAGACTATTAAGCACATTTACGCGGTATCACACAGTCGGAGAACTATTTTGATTATTGGTCTAGGGAGATGACGGGACTGATAGGATCATGCTTCACACCGCGACTGCTCTATCGTTTAACGCGTGAGTAATACCACAGCTAACATATTATATGTGCTGCGTAAGCATGAGTTTCTATGCTACATGAAACGAGGTACCTCCACATGGAGTTCCTCGGTACAACTCGCTCATTGATCTATCTGGTAGAGCAACACATAACATTGACAAGAGGTTAGGCTGAGGATTTGCTCGGTCAACGCTGAGATTACAGAAGGATAATAGCTTATGATAATGAATTGCAGATGTTATAAGATTTAAATTTAATAGTGCAGGCAATGCATAGTAGGTCAAAGGTTGGTAAAAAGGCGGTTCAGATAGAATAATGCCCAGAACCGAGATGACCTAACCGGAACGTCCGAACAAAATGACCATCACACAAAATTCTATTCCTCATAATAAATATATGTGATATCATACAAAAGTATTTTATTTTGCACACGTAGTCCATAGACAAATTCTGTGCCTATCATCTATATTTACTAAGACAGATCATCGTTCTATCTTGCAGAGATCAACGGCATGCACATAGCGGAGGCGCGACAGACATCAGATGTCAACATGCGCACACACTACTGTGATGATCCTGCGATGTCACGATGGCGTAGAGAGCGTGAGATGGATCACGGATGGCATGTATTTCACTATCAACATATACACATGACAAGGGACATAGAAAAATCTATTCTTCTCTAAAGAATAGCACGTTCACATGACGGATCGGCGAGTGTATCATTTAAGCTTCCTGCGACGAGTGTGAGCGCATGGAGATTCATATTTCAGTGTAGCGTCACGAGTGGGGGCTGATGTCAATGGCTGAGAGTGCAACAGTATCTATAGGGGAGTATAGATGTCACTAGTTCATATAGATTGCATGATCGGTGCACACAGAGCAGTGCCGACACTCTACTTGTGCGTCATCGGAGTGCTGCGAGGAAGGTGTCACACTAGTTATGTGTTTTTTGATCTTTTTCTGTAAGTATTTCACACAGTCTTTGAAGTTTATTGCTACGGATCATGTAACAGAGTTATGTAGGGCGGTTATGATTGATTCGTTGGAATCTTCGCAGAGTACGGTGCTGAGAGACTATCTATAAAAGGAGTGTAAGAGAGGGGATGCGAGAGAGATTCACAGAGAGTTTCATTTGTTTCTAACGAGGAAGTACTGTGAGGGTTGTCGCGAGGAACTGCGGAGCGGGATGGACAGTGTAGCCACTTGTTGGATAGCGTCTATTCAGTGCTATGTAGACAGGAGAACACAGCTCCTATTTAGGCATTCTAGGGAGTCACACACTTAGACTATATCGACTAGTGGGGGCAAGGGCGTTGATATAGAAGCAAGCCAGCGTGAAGCATCCATCTTTCGCCAGGTATTAGGTCTCGATTGTTTGAAGTGAATTGAGGAGTATGTTGTAAATATGTTATGGGGGTAATAATTGGTGATTTACCACATCTGTAAGATCTCACGCAATCGTAATATTAAAAAATGAATGTTCTCTGGAAAAAACATACTTTATTGTATTGCCCAGGAGAGCCCACGGTAAGCGCAATTGGGTAGATGCACTGGCACTGCACACAGTCTAGCGCTCGCGACAGTGCTAGGAGTATAGACCCAGACGACAGTCGAGGAGGACTTCAATCTTTCAGATCCCATTATAAATTTTGAAAGCGATTCCATTGGATTGGTAGGACGCTATAGATATGACGTAGGCCATAAGTTGAGCGGGGATTTTCTGGTATATATACATGCACAGTCTTATAGCGGACCCCTTTGTCTGATGAAATTCACTACCGTGAATCTAGCATTTATCGTTCTGCTGCGCGCTGAAGAAAACGCGATAACTAGTATGTTAATATTTTATTAAAGCCGAAATATTAGTGTAGTCCTAATAGAGTCGTAGCCGGATTAATGAATGGTTCTTCGGGAAGTTAACTAATATTTTATAAACATAAGTGCCATCCATTACTATCTTTGTAGAATGATGTAAAGATAAAGTGTGCCTAATTCTTTCTAGGATAATTGGCAGTCTATAGGAGTGTGTGAAGGTTTGAGATATTCACTGTGTGAGGTTTAGCTATTAATACATGGGCGCTTTGTAGTATGTAGAGTGTTGGGTAAACCACCATTAATTTCTGTATATTTCCAAGTATAATTTTATTGGGCATCTAATGGTGCGTATGTTATTTTATTGTGCCTTTAATAGTTAGTAATGCAGTAGAGGAGTAATTTATTTTTGGGTTAAGCAGGAAAACCTCATGTGTCAATGTTATAAAGGAGACCAAAGAATTTCGCCCAGGGGATTTTCCTAGTCTGTATTTGTTTGGGCACGTGGTTATTCGGGCGTGTCAAAAGATTAAGTTCAGACAGTGTCGGGAGTTTGTTTACATACCAGAAAGATTTTCGTTGAAGCGGGGAAGGTAAAAGGAGGGTGAGATTGAGAGACACATGGTTAAGAATTTTAGGTATCATTGTGCATAGCGGGAGAAGGGAAGAGTAGGGATTAAGGGAGCTATATGTTAGAGATTGAGTTATGGTTCAAGTTGTTGTACATTAGAGGCATTTCTTTTGTCTACAGCGGTTCACGGTACAGTGGAAACAGTGGAAGCGTGTAGTTTGTCACATACAAATTACCAACGGCAAAGTTGGCAATTGCAGGAGCCTCGAGCTCGATATCGCTAGAGGCGAAAGAAAATAACCTAATATCGCAGGGCAGCAAAGGCAGTCTTCATCTGGGAACGGGATTTTTCTTAAATCCAGAGCACTTAGCTCCTTTTACCACTCCGACAACAGCACGTGGCTGGGAGATTGGTCTAAAGTTTTATACAGCCATAATAAAGCTGTCTGTCCCTAAACCGTTGAGCAGGTTACGGGACAAGTAAGAAGTCGGTCAGCAGCCGTGCAGCTTCTACAAGTGATTCAGTACCTCAAGCTTAAAAGCCAAGTCATCAGTGCAGTCGTCAGAGGAAAAAACCGGGAGACAGGGTTAACATTCCTGGTTCTGACAAGTCAACGAGAGAAGGTGTAACGGAGACGCCACATCAGCAGATGTCAAGAGTGTCAGAGAGACACTGAAGCAAAGAAAGAGGGAGAAAAGAGATGGGACCAGTAGGGTCTGATGATAGCCTTAGAGAGTAACCTCTGAGAAATAGATGTTACAAAAGTCTACTAGGTAGCAGTCCAGTGTTTAGTTAGCGAAGCATATCGCCTAACGAGTTGGAAGCGGTGTAACCAGTCGGTTAGGCAGAGTCAGCAGGACAGAGACAGTAGATAATCATATAGTAGTAGACAGTTGAGGCCTCACCAGTTAGAGTGTGGTTAAAATCACTAATCATTCTATTTTTAACCAGCAGGGTGACTGACAGAGTGAATGTGGTTGGGATTTTTGTGTGACTATCTATTTAATTGATTCTTTGTTTTCCAGGTCTGTGCAACAGAGCATAATATTTATTTCTTTGCTGTGTGATGAATTTTATTTGTTGATTGTGTAAATAAACTATACATATATTGCAACTGGATCAGGTTCTATACTGTACTGTACATATCTGTCGTCTGTATAGTGTGTCTGGGGTCTTAGATAACCTTATCTCCTTTTGTTTAAAGGTAGTTAGAGGGGGTGAAGGCTATAGCAATTCTGAAGTCATGAAGCGGCAAGGGAGAGTCAATCCAGGTTCCCACCCTTGGGCCAATAGTCTCATCTTTCCACAGTCCCGTCATTTCATCTAAATTCTATCTTCTCGGACTTTCTTACCACTAGGGTCTTGTCTCTATATTAAGACAACCTCTAGACTTAAATCCACCTCGTGACACCATCAATTGCTGACTTATACAAAACTAGAGCCAGTGTAGTGTAAGTTTTGTCTATAATTATACTATGTATAAGCTAGCAGTATCTATGATGTGTGTAGCGAGTTTTGAGATAATTAACTGTATGAGGTTAGGTGCTAGTTAGACGGGAGCTCGGTGCAATGTAAATATGAGGTCCGTGTAACCGCATTTGATTATGATAATTTGTAGTGAATATACACGGGTGTGGTTTGTGTATTAATTAGTTGTGTTAATTGGTCATGCAGTCAGAAGACAAGGGGTGAAGGGGATTTAATATTAACATAGATGGTGTATGTATATGTGTGTTAAATAATTTTGTTAAATTGATAACCTTCCCGGGGCAGTCTTTAAGAAGAATAGGGCTGGGAAATTATTCAGTACAGGGGATTTTAGCTTCAGTGAAGGGAATGTTGTGACGCCTACCGGCGAGACAAACACACAAAAGATTCAGGTCAGCCAGCGTCTGGGATTTAAGTAACAGACAGCGAGTAAATTGGTGCGGGAGAGAGATAGGAGGGAACTGTAAACACTGACTAACAAAAAAAAAAACTTTTTTTTTCTTTCACTAACATTTCTATGTTTTTCTGGTCAATTTTAATGCGCTGTTTTTAAATCTGCAAACCGTTTTTCTCTATCAGGTCGGGATCTCTAGAAATACGCAATTGAAGTTTTTTAACAAGCATACAGTATTACATCATTCGTACAAGAAGTATAACAGTTATGTAGGCTTGAATTTCTTTGCAGTCGACTTTCGTCGGTGAATGGCATGTGGTACATCGCGATGAAGCATCCAACAATAATCGGCAAGCATGGTCACACTCCACCGTCCTTGATAACGTGACTCCATTACGGCGATATCTTGATGGAATCGTTCTCCATGTTCATCGCTGAATTCGCCAAGGTTGTCAGGGAAAAAGTCAAGATGCGAATCGAGCAAATGGATTTTGAGGGACATGATACAGCCCATAATTCTGTATGCATCTATGCACTGCTTAACAATATGCAACATAGTCGACAGATTTGTGATTTTCCAGAAAGTTATCGACGATCGATTTGAATGCCATCCATGCGCGAAGTTCACTACCATGTAACAAGTTCTCGAATTGTTTGTCTGCAATAACTTTCCTAATCTGAGGTCCTACAAAGATACCTTCCTTTATCTTTGCATCGCTAACTTGCGGAAACTTTTCTCGAAGATAAGTGAAAGCTTTGCTCGTTTTATCTAACGCTTTTACAAAATTCTTCATGAGCCCCAACTTTATATGTAACAGTGGTAAAATGAAGCTGTCTTTGTTAACTAATGGCTCGCGTATTACATTTTTATGCCCGAGCTGCATACGATCCCGGATAGGCCACACCTTTCTTGTATAATGTTCCTGTCTGTTGCGGCTGTCCCATTCACATCGGAAGCAACAAAATTTAGTATACCCAGTCTGCATGCCCATGAGAATTGCAATGACCTTTAGGTCTCCACAAATCCGCCATTGGTAGTCATTGTACTTTATTTTTTCCAAACGTATAGCCATATTGTCATAAGTTTCTTACATATGAACAGAGTAGGCGACTGGAATTGATGAAAAAAAATTTCTGTTATGCAATAACACGGCTTTTAGACTAGTCTTGGAAGAATCGATGAAAAATCGCCATTCGGTGACTATGTGCTCATGACCGTTTACATCTTTGCAATAGCAAATGTCATCACCCATCTCAAAGTATTGAACAAGTTCTCTGTGTCTATGACGAAATTTAGATATCGGAGTATTGGGCGCTAAAAGATTCCATTCTTTGAGTCGCGAACCGAGTAATTCCGCTTGTCCTTTGGTAAGAGCGAGATCACGTATTAGATCTGAAAGTTCTAAATGGTTAATTAAGTAAACACCATCATTCACCGGTATGTAATCTGAGTCAGAATTAGTTTCTAAAGCAGGTAAACTATCAGTTTCTGATGGTTCATTTACGTCCAACGGATATTGTTCTGGTGCTACTTGGATCGGACACGTGATTGGATCATGAGGCACTGGTTTCGAAACCGATTCAATATTTGGATAAACCACAGACTTTCTAGTTTTAAAAGTGAAACCATGGATATTTGTCAAGCAGAAGTAACAATCAGTAGTGTGATTTGTATGTTCACGCCATATTACTGGCATTCCAAAAGGCATCGACTTATGCTTCGGCGATTTTCGTAACTAACCTGCCAATGTATCGAACAAACTGCATTTGGCTTCCAAGATTTATTTGCATCATCAACTTTCGAATCGAAATAAAGTTCATATGCTTTCTTTAGTAATGGTGTAAAGTTTTTCTGGTCAACACGATCGGTAAAATATCCGCACACGTAACAGAACAGATCAGCCGAATTTCTACAACTTCTAGAAGCCATATTTTGCTCAGAATTATTTCAAAATACAGTAACTATTTGAAAAATCGCGTAACATATGTCATGCATCTTTTAGCAGTATAAAAAGTAGAATTATGTTGCTTTTTATTAATTTTTAATAAGTTATATAGTAAAAATGAAACGGAGCAAATAACGGTTTCCCAAAAGTATATTTATTCACAAATATCTTAAGAACCCGACGTGATAGAGATAAACGGATTTCAGATTTGAAATCAGCGCAAGAAACTGACCTAAGAACACTTATTCTTATATAAGAAAGAAAAATGTTGTTTGTCAGTGAAATTAGTCTGACCCTTGGGCAGAAATATCTGTTCATTTCTTGTGCGTAGCTTGTGTGTAGGGGAAACCAGGGTGTAGATTAATTTTGGGGTGTTAATGTGTTATGTATTAGGTAATTTTGAATTGTTGTATAGATGTTATCTTTTTGTTTACAGCAATTCTCGGCGTGGAGGTTGTAGATAGCCCTAAGCCTACCACAGACTTTGCCTTCTCAGGAGAAAGAGGCACGAGACATCGCCGTAATTGAAGAAAACTGGGTTCAGGTTTGTACTGGGTGCCCAGTTACGTCGGCAACCCTGAAAGGAAAGGAGAAGTTCTCTGGCAGTGAGGACACATACCTCAGCGGGAATTGGTCTCAATAAGGAGCTCTTAGCTCGTAAAGGTCCTCACCATAACAGGCTACGTTGCCTGGTGTGTACATACTGCCATAATAATGCAGTAGGCCTAAACCCGAAGAGGTTAACTCGGCGGTTTGCAGAATTGAGTGTCATCAGCAGTGATAACATCTACAGCCTTATGCAACAACAAATAGCTGTATTTACCAAGGCCCTCTTCATCAGTATTCGGGAAAGGAGAGAGGGAACAACATACCTTTCTAAATGCTAACGAGAGGAGGTGCGTGACGAAGAAGCAACTCATCAGAGCCACAGACGAAGATGGTAGCGTCAGAGAGGCACTGAACCGAGACAGAGGAGAAAGAAAGGAGTTGATGGAGGAACAGTAGGGTCAGATAGAAATACTTAGAGGACAGCCTCTGAGTTAGCGCTGAAAAGTCAATTAGCGTAGCCTTTCTGGTGGTGTATTTGTTAGTTGGGCAGGACTGCCTAGAGCGCCATTGAGACAGTGTAGTCATTTAGTTTATACATTTTCAGTGTGTTAGTAACAATAGTGTAGTCAGGAGTGGTGGCTCTTACTGAGAGACCCCCACCAAGTATATTTCTTTATCCTTAGTTGTTTTCATGCAGGGGTGAAAGAGAGAGTGGAAATTTTTATAGTGTCTTTCACTTGATTTGTTCTTTTTTCCAGGTTGTGCGAACTCGCACGTTATTAATTTTTTTGCTGTGGTATTGATTTGTTGTTTAATAAACTATAAAATGTACACTGGATCAGTTTGTCTTAAACTATACTGTACTTATATGCTTTGTCTGTATAGTGGTGTCTGTGGATAATATAGTGTAACCTTATCTCCTTTCTGGTAGTCAGAGGTGGTGAGACAGTAGCTAGTAAATAAGTCACAAGTGGCGAGGGAGAGTCAATCTAGGTTCTCACTCTTGAAGCTATAAGTCTCAGTCACTGTAATTCTCATCTAAATCTATCTTCTCGGACTTTAATCAAAACTGGTGTCTTGTCTCTGTACTCAAACTAATTAAAGCCACGTCATGCAAAGGCATCAATATGAGGCTGTGCATGAGGCTGGCAACCTCATCATGAAAAACAAATTGGTAAAGAAACCACAGCAGCAACAGTACGTGAATGCTTGGTGCCAGCTTTCTGCAAGGTGACATGCTAAAGTGGTGGCTCCATAGGCAGTGAAAAAAGAAAGAGATGTGATATTTCAATACTATTTTATTTTTCAAACTTTTGATTTTTATTTTAAAGCCGAAGTGTAATTGTGTTATTAATCAATCAACACCCTTTAGCTCCCCATGGAGCATAGACCATCAACAAATACATTCCAAGTCTTCCTGTCAATCCTGATATAATATCACCAAATAACTAAACACTGAACAAAAAGGTTAATCACCTGTGATTCCAATGGGGTTCAGCAAGTCATCCATTCCCTGAGGCAATGACCACAAGTACAAGCTATATTTATCCCTCATGTGACGCTTGTTAAAGTCAAACAACTGAAGGTTGCCCCATGCCAGAGCAGGGACCCTGAACACCATCACCAGAACTGCTATGCTATGGACCCTAGAAGAACGGCAAAAGAGGTAGACCAAAAAAAACCTGGTGGATAACAATGAAGGATGAGATGTAAAGCATGAACTGGAGTTGGGGCAAGGCATGAAGGATGACCACCAACCGAGCTAAATGAGAACAGTTTGTTGCTGTCCTACAAGACGCCACTAGGCTTGATGGACACTGACTGCTTTGTCCATCAGGAGCTAAGGGTCCTAGAAGAAGTTGATTTAGTATCTTCAAACAAGGCTGAGATCTACACTGGGCGAAGATTTCTCTTGTTCTATTTTAATTTGACCTTAATGAATTTCTCCCATCTCCTTGAGGATAAGCTTTTAATTCTGGTCCTTCCTAAAATGTGGGAATATAAACATGCATTGAACATGTAACAGCATCAGGGTACAGGACTGCTACATCAGGAACCGTACAGGACAGGGACATTAGGAACCTTACAGGACCGCTACATTAGGAACCTTACAGGACCGCTACATTAGGAACCTTACAGGACCGCTACATTAGGAACCTTATAGGACCGCTACATTAGGAACCTTATAGGACCGCTACATTAGGAACCTTATAGGACCGCTACATTAGGAACCTTATACCGCTACATTAGACCGCTACATTAGGAACCTACCGCTATTAGGAACCTTATAGGACCGCTACATTAGGAACCTTATAGGACCGCTACATTAGGAACCTTATAGGACCGCTACATTAGGAACCTTATAGGACCGCTACATTAGGAACCTTATAGGACCGCTACATTAGGAACCTTATAGGACCGCTACATTAGGGACCTTATAGGACCGCTACATTAGGAACCTTATAGGACCGCTACATTAGGAACCTTATAGGACCGCTACATTAGGAACCTTATAGGACCGCTACATTAGGAACCTTATAGGACCGCTACATTAGGAACCTTATAGGACCGCTACATTAGGAACCTTATAGGACCGCTACATTAGGAACCTTATATTAGGACCGCTACATTAGGAACCTTATAGGACCGCTACATTAGGAACCTTATAGGACCGCTACATTAGGAACCTTATAGGACCGCTACATTAGGAACCTTATAGGACCGCTACATTAGGAACCTTATAGGACCGCTACATTAGGAACCTTATAGGACCGCTACATTAGGAACCTTATAGGACCGCTACATTAGGAACCTTATAGGACCGCTACATTAGGAACCTTATAGGACCGCTACATTAGGAACCTTATAGGACCGCTACATTAGGAACCTTATAGGACCGCTACATTAGGAACCTTATAGGACCGATAGGACCGCTACATTAGGAACCTTATAGGACCGCTACATTAGGAACGTTATAGGGCCGCGACATTAGGAATAGGACCTTACATAGGACCTTATAGGACCGCTACATTAGGAACCTTATAGGACCGCTACATTAGGAACCTTATAGGACCGCTACATTAGGAACCTTATAGGACCGCTACATTAGGAACCTTATAGGACCGCTACATTAGGAACCTTATAGGACCGCTACATTAGGAACCTTATAGGACCGCTACATTAGGAACCTTATAGGACCGCTACATTAGGAACCTTATAGGACCGCTACATTAGGAACCTTATAGGACCGCTACATATAGGACCGCTACATTAGGAACCTTATAGGACCGCTACATTAGGAACCTTATAGGACCGCTACATTAGGAACCTTATAGGACCGCTACATTAGGAACCTTATAGGACCGCTACATTAGGAACCTTATAGGACCGCTACATTAGGAACCTTATAGGACCGCTACATTAGGAACCTTATAGGACCGCTACATTAGGAACCTTATAGGACCGCTACATTAGGAACCTTATAGGACCGCTACATTAGGAACCTTATAGGACCGCTACATTAGGAACCTTATAGGACCGCTACATTAGGAACCTTATAGGACCGCTACATTAGGAACCTTATAGGACCGCTACATTAGGAACCTTATAGGACCGCTACATTAGGAACCTTATAGGACCGCTACATTAGGAACCTTATAGGACCGCTACATTAGGAACCTTATAGGACCGCTACATTAGGAACCTTATAGATAGGACCGCTACATTAGGAACCTTATAGGACCGCTACATTAGGAACCTTATAGGACCGCTACATTAGGAACCTTATAGGACCGCTACATTAGGAACCTTATAGGACCGCTACATTAGGAACCTTATAGGACCGCTACATTAGGAACCTTATAGGACCGCTACATTAGGAACCTTATAGGACCGCTACATTAGGAACCTTATAGGACCGCTACATTAGGAACCTTATAGGACCGCTACATTAGGAACCTTATAGGACCGCTACATTAGGAACCTTACAGGACCGCTACATTAGGAACCTTACAGGACCGCTACATTAGGAACCTTACAGGACCGCTACATTAGGAACCTTACAGGACCGCTACATTAGGAACCTTACAGGACCGCTACATTAGGAACCTTATAGGACCGCTACATTAGGAACCTTACAGGACCGCTACATTAGGAACCTTACAGGACCGCTACATTAGGAACCTTACAGGACCGCTACATTAGGAACCTTACAGGACCGCTACATTAGGAACCTTACAGGACCGCTACATTAGGAACCTTACAGGACCGCTACATTAGGAACCTTATAGGACCGCTACATTAGGAACCTTATAGGACCGCTACATTAGGAACCTTACAGGACCGCTACATTAGGAACCTTACAGGACCGCTACATTAGGAACCTTACATTAGGAACCTTACAGGACCGCTACATTAGGAACCTTACAGGACCGCTACATTAGGAACCTTACAGGACCGCTACATTAGGAACCTTACAGGACCGCTACATTAGGAACCTTATAGGACCGCTACATTAGGAACCTTATAGGACCGCTACATTAGGAACCTTATAGGACCGCTACATTAGGAACCTTATAGGACCGCTACATTAGGAACCTTATAGGACCGCTACATTAGGAACCTTACAGGACCGCTACATTAGGAACCTTACAGGACCGCTACATTAGGAACCTTACAGGACCGCTACATTAGGAACCTTACAGGACCGCTACATTAGGAACCTTACAGGACCGCTACATTAGGAACCTTATAGGACCGCTACATTAGGAACCTTATAGGACCGCTACATTAGGAACCTTATAGGACCGCTACATTAGGAACCTTATAGGACCGCTACATTAGGAACCTTATAGGACCGCTACATTAGGAACCTTATAGGACCGCTACATTAGGAACCTTATAGGACCGCTACATTAGGAACCTTATAGGACCGCTACATTAGGAACCTTATAGGACCGCTACATTAGGAACCTTATAGGACCGCTACATTAGGAACCTTATAGGACCGCTACATTAGGAACCTTATAGGACCGCTACATTAGGAACCTTATAGGACCGCTACATTAGGAACCTTATAGGACCGCTACATTAGGAACCTTACAGGACCGCTACATTAGGAACCTTATAGGACCGCTACATTAGGAACCTTATAGGACCGCTACATTAGGAACCTTATAGGACCGCTACATTAGGAACCTTATAGGACCGCTACATTAGGAACCTTATAGGACCGCTACATTAGGAACCTTATAGGACCGCTACATTAGGAACCTTATAGGACCGCTACATTAGGAACCTTACAGGACCGCTACATTAGGAACCTTACAGGACCGCTACATTAGGAACCTTACAGGACCGCTACATTAGGAACCTTATAGGACCGCTACATTAGGAACCTTATAGGACCGCTACATTAGGAACCTTATAGGACCGCTACATTAGGAACCTTATAGGACCGCTACATTAGGAACCTTATAGGGCCGCTACATTAGGAACCTTATAGGACCGCTACATTAGGAACCTTATAGGACCGCTACATTAGGAACCTTATAGGACCGCTACATTAGGAACCTTATAGGACCGCTACATTAGGAACCTTATAGGACCGCTACATTAGGAACCTTATAGGACCGCTACATTAGGAACCTTATAGGACCGCTACATTAGGAACCTTATAGGACCGCTACATTAGGAACCTTATAGGACCGCTACATTAGGAACCTTATAGGACCGCTACATTAGGAACCTTATAGGACCGCTACATTAGGAACCTTACAGGACCGCTACATTAGGAACCTTATAGGACCGCTACATTAGGAACCTTACAGGACCGCTACATTAGGAACCTTATAGGACCGCTACATTAGGAACCTTATAGGACCGCTACATTAGGAACCTTATAGGACCGCTACATTAGGAACCTTATAGGACCGCTACATTAGGAACCTTATAGGACCGCTACATTAGGAACCTGTGTGTTGCTGCTAAAAAAAAAAAAGGTAAAGGTAGTCCCACAGCAGATACTGCAGTAGGGGAGTGAAGTGTTTGAGACCACCATACTAGGTCTAGCATCAAGAGGTGGGGTGACCAGTTCCCTTCCCCGCTGCCTATTCCTTCCCTAACTCAAACAGCAGTCAGGTACCCATTTACAGCTGGGCAGACTGGAGCGTGTCTGTACCGTGATTCAAAACTGACACCTTTGCCGCGAGAGACCAGCGCTCTAACCACTATGTTACTGCTAGACCTGTATAAATAATCATTAACAAATAGATTTATTAACATCAACCTTTTATAGCATAAAAAGGAAGTACAGGTATGTCCTGTCACCTAATCTATTCTCATTATACAGTAGAAATATAATGCGAGCCAGAGAAAATATGGTATGAACAGTAGCTGAAAGACACAACAGAAGAAAACATAAATAAGCCCAAGATTCAGCGATAAAAGCCAAAAGTGAGAAATCAGTCAATATCTTTTAGCTCCCCAAGGAGAATAGGCCTTCAACAAACACATGCCAAGTCTTCTT
Source organism: Oreohelix idahoensis (assembly GCA_024509875.1). NCBI lineage: Eukaryota > Metazoa > Mollusca > Gastropoda > Stylommatophora > Oreohelicidae > Oreohelix > Oreohelix idahoensis. The sequence continues at coordinate 150,975 of JAMPIV010018156.1, read as the reverse complement.
GTCCTGTGCTATCCGCTTAAGTTCTGTCCATGTTTTTCTCATCATTTTCACCTCTGTATCCAGTTCTCTTCTCCATGTGTTTTTTGGTCTACCTCTGCCTCTCTTTCCCTGTGGATTCCAGAATAAGGACCTGCCTTGTAATGCTATCAACAGGTTTCCTCAATGCGTGTCCTATCCATCGCCAGCGTCTTCTTCTCAACTCTTGTTCCCCTGGCACTTATGCACTTATCTGGTTCTTGTCATCAATTTCACATTTGTGACTTTGTCATACCATTTCAGTCCTTCTATTCTATGAAAGCACCCGTTTATAAAAAACTGTAGCTTTTTGGTTGTTGTTTTTGTTGCTCTCCATGTCTCAGAGCCATACAATAGGACTGACTTGACATTTGAGTTGGATTCTTACTATTAAAGTGAGAAAAAGGTGAAGTAAATTATTAATACTGCTGAGAAAGACAATAAAAATAAAGGATTCAGTTTAAACTGTAAGCTGACAGAAATAATGGTTACCTCTCAGAAATTTTTTTTCCAGATTGCAACATTAAAGAAAACTAGGCAATTTTGAAATAAGCGCATACTAGTTTAATATATGGATTAATAGAATAAATGGCAGATGCACCTCACAGATTTAAAAAAAAAAAGGCCCAAATCAGAAACAGCTCTGCAAAAGTGTTTTAAAGAAATCTCGGCCCACAGAAGCAAGAAAGATCTAGCATTATCCATACAGAAATGAATCGTAGAAAATTAACAAATAAACAAGATTATGAATCCAATCAACAGCTAAGTCTTATAAAGATATCCTTCAAGAGGCATATGAAAGAGAAAAGAAAGGGGGAGGAGAGAGAGAAAAAGAAAGAAAAAGTAAGCAGGATGTTTACACTAACCTTCCTGTTTCTTCTCTTTGACTCTGAGCAGATAGACAAGCAAAGCCTGGCTGAACGCGGCAGGTCAGGCACCATAAGAAACTCCAGCCATTCATCCCAACGAGGACTTGAGGACTCCACCTCTTTTGTATTCTGTGCTTCACAGAGTGCCTCAGTGCCATGGTATATACAGGCTCGGATGTAAATCTGAACAGCAAAGGCAAGCATGAAAACTGTGAAATCTAACTAGCAGCAGCTGCTCTCGCAATAAACAATTATACACAGCATTGCGACATGAAGCAATATGATCATTAGACAAGCATTTCAGTCCTTTTATCTCCTTTACACTGTAAGTAGGGGCAGGTTCATTTGGGTCATGACTTCCAAGTTTCAGCCTCCTGTTAATTTGTTCCGTCTGCATTAAGAAAGAACCACTTCAACTTGGTTGCACCTACCTACTTCACTCCTGGTTTTATCCATTCTGCCAACTTAAAGAACAGTGAAAGCAACAATTTTGTTGTAAATAAATTACTCTTCTGAATTCTACAGCCCATTGCAATTGTTCTACAAGCACGATGCCTTTTCCTAAGTTGCGACTAGCCTATCAAGTGCTATCATTCTTAACTATCCTTTCAGGCTCAACTGTTTCAGAAGATCATACACTGAGACTGCCACATTTGTGACAAAATATACTATGACAAGTAGCAATACAGATATAGTTGGAGGAACAGGTAATGATATCAAAATAAGAATACAAACAGCAAGAGGGGATATTTCACTGCATTGAGACACACACTGAAATTAAAAAAAATCAAGTCCAACACAAAAATAAAAATCTTCAACTCAAAATGACAAGTCAATTCTATTGTATGGCTCTAAAACATGGACAGCAATAAAAATGATAACCAGAAAGATATGTGCGTAACAGAAAGATTGAAATTATATGATTAATAATAATGTGGAGCTGATGGAAAGAACCAAAAAAATAACAGTGGAGCAAGATGTGATGTGAAGACAATAGTGATGGACAGGACACACACTGAGAATACCAGCAGATAGTATAGCAAGGCAGTCTCTGTTCTTGAATACCTAGGATAAGAGAAAAAGAGGGAGACCACACACACACACACAAAACACATGGAGAAGAGAACTGGAAACAGACATAACAGTGAAAAAGAAGGAATAGAAAAACCTCAATTGGATGGCACAGGACTGAAAGATATGAAGTGTATTTGTTGAAGGTCCGTGCTCCAAAGGAAACTGAGGAGTTATGATAATGACATAACTGAACATTAGAGTGCAGATACCTTTGTTACCACTATACTGTGGCTGGTCTCAACCTAATGTATAACTACTATCGCACATATTCTCACCAAATTTCTTACAATAGCACAGCCAACAACAAATCCCACCAAATTTCTTACAATAACACTGCCAACAACAACAAATCCCACCAAATTTCTTTCAATAGCACAGCCATCAACAACAAATCCCACCAAATTTCTTACAATGGCACTGCCAACAACAACAAATCCCACCAAATTTCTTACAATAACACTGCCAACAACAACAAATCCCACCAAATTTCTTACAATAACACTGCCAACAACATCAAATCCCACCAAATTTCTTACAATAACACTGCCAACAACAAAAAAATCAGGTAATATGAAAAAATTATTATGAAAAATGTCAAAGGGTAAAGACACAGACACATCAGTCCTGTAGTACTCACCCTTCCAAGCTCTTTAATATTAACATAAGTAGCACAGTTTATCCTAATCCTAAGAACTGTATGCACATCCCATATTGACAAAGTCTGTATGTTGTTAATTTCTGCCAGAGCTTGGATTCCTGTTTGAAGATGCCATAAAAGTTTAATACTTTTATTAAATTTTACTGCCACAAACCACAGACAAATGTCACAGTCAAAAGTATTTAACTGCCATCAATGGTACCTATACCTTGTAGCGGTATGGCAGCTTGCGTACCCTGACAATCCCCAGAGCTATGCCAGTGGGAGTTTCACTCCTGGTAGGTTCAACCAAGCTGGACTGGTCTGTGTGGGTAGGGGTCAGACAAAAGCTGGTACCCTGGTCCTCCAGGTTGGGGGTTTTAGCATAGGGCTGACACCCCTGTCTATGTAAAAAAAAATAATGAAGTTACGGAAACAACATCAAATGAACAAACTTTGCTGCGGGATGGACATTCGGAGTCTGTGGCTCGCATGACTGTCAGTGGTGAAAGCCGAAAGGAAGCCACTGACATGAAAACGGATGTCCTGACCGCAAAACAGGATACAAGAATAGGATTTTGGAATGTCAGGACAATGTACGAGACAGGTAAACTAAGACAGGTCACGGCAGAAATGAGAAACTATAGGCTACACATCCTGGGGATAAGTGAGAGCAGATGGACAGGGGCAGGAAAAGTTAAAACAGCAACAGGAGAAACAGTACTTTACTCTGGAAGAGAGGATGGACAGCACAGTGAAGGCGTAGCCATTATTCTACAGAAAGGGATAGAAAGGACATTACTGGAATGGAAACCCATCAACAACAGACTGATACGATTGAGATTGAGAGGGAGATTCACCAACACTACAATAATACAATGCTACGCACCAACGAATGATAGCGATGAGGAGGTCAAGGATGAATTCTATCAACAACTGCAGAAAGAAATGGAAGACACACCTAGATATGATCTTGTTATAGTAATGGGAGACCTCAATGCGAAAGTTGGTACACACAATACATATAATGAAAGAACAATGGGGAAATGCGGCAGCGGAACAGCAAACGAAAATGGGGATAAGCTAATAAGTTTTCTGTAGCATTAACAACCTGGTCATTGGAGGAACACTTTTCCCACATAAGGAAATTCACAAGTTAACATGGGAATCACCAAATGGTCGGGACAGAAACCAGATAGACCACATCATGGTTAATGGTAGATGGAGACATGCATTACAAGATGTGAAGGTAAGAAGAGGTGCAGATGTGGGAAGTGATCACCATTTAGTAGCAGCAAAACTGAAAGTGAAACTAAGAAGGGCTGGACCAACTGTAACTACACAGAAAAGGTTTGACATCAGCAAATTGAAGGACCCCCTTACCAGAAAAGCTTTTGCGGCCGACATTAAGAAACGATATCAATTTGCCAAAAGCCAAGAAAAGACATTGACTGATGATATAGACCAGAATTTCAACACCATTTCAACAGTATATAAGGAAAGTAGCAAATCATGCTTAGGATTCCAGGAAAGGAAGAAGCAAGACTGGATAACACCAGAAACACTAAACACCATAAAGATGAGAAAGGAAATGAAAAGAAAGAAAACAGAAGCGAAGTCCCCCAGGTTAAAGCAAATATATAGCGAACAGTACAGCCAGCTGGACAGGGAAGTTAAACGCCAAACCCGAGCCAACAAAAGGAATTTCCTAGACGATCTTGCAAAACAGGCAGAAGAGGCAGCACTGAGAAATGAACAAAGCACAGTATACAAAATAACTAAATGCATCAGCGGAAAACAAGGTGCAAACAATATTACATTAGTAAGAGATAAGCAAGGAAATCTCATCAAGACAGCAGAGGGACAAGAAACAAGATGGGCAGAGCACTTCAGAGAAACTCTGAACAAGGAAATACCAGAGACACAATTGAATGTTCCTGAGGCTGAAAATGATCTAGATGTAAATACAGACATTCCACGAAAAGAAGAAATCATCACAGCAATCAAAGGGTTAAAGAACGGTAAAGCTCCGGGCCATGATAACTTAAATGCAGAGCTATTTAAGACAGACCCTGAGCTAGCAGCAGAACTATTAGAACCACTATTTGCACAAGTGTGGAAAACGGGGACAACACCATCAGAGTGGAACAAAGGAATAATTGTCAAACTGCCCAAAAAGGGAGATCTTGCAGACTGCAATAATTGGAGAGGAATCACTCTTCTCTCAGTTCCCAGCAAAATACTAGGCAGGATAATTATACAGAGAATTTCAAAGGCAGTAGACTACAAACTGAGGAAAGAACAAGCAGGATTTAGAAAGAACAGAAGATGTGTAGACCATATATTCACTCTCAGGAACATTATAGAGCAGTGCTCAGAATGGCTAAGACAGCTTTACATAAATTTTGTTGATTTTGAAAAGGCTTTTGACAGCATACATAGGGACAGTTTATGGAAAATACTGAGGGCTTATGGAATTCCAAGCTGCATAGTGGCAATCATAAAAAGCCTCTATGCCAACTTTACGTGTAGTGTTGGGCAGAGCAACCTAACCTTCGAGGTGAAGACAGGAGTACGACAGGGATGCCCCTTATCAACCACTCTTTTTTTAACAGTCATAGACTGGGTGATGCGCCAGACAACAGAGGGCAGTCCAAGAGGAATAAGATGGACTACATTTTCTACATTGGAAGATCTGGAATATGCAGATGACATTGCACTGCTGGCACATTCACATCAACACATCCAGGAAAAAACGGATAGACTTAATAAATTTAGCCAGCAGGTGGGCTTGAACATCAATTTAAAGAAGTCTGAGGTCATGACGCTCAATGTGAGCAACCCTGAGCCCATATCAGTAAGGAATCAGCAATTGGTACAGACAGATACCTTCACATACCTAGGAAGCATAGTAACACCAGACGGTGGGGCAGGCAAAGACATCAACATCAGAATGAATAAGGCAAGAACAGCCTTCTTTAGCCTAAATAACATCTGGAAGTCCTCCCAATACAGCACAAGCACAAAATTAAGATTATACCAGAGCTGCGTGCTTTCTGTGCTTCTCTATGGTGCGGAATGCTGGAGAGTCACAGAGAAGGAAATGTCAAAATTGTCCTCTTTTCACACAACATGCCTAAGAAAAATTCACCGCATTTTTTGGCCGAATACCATCACCAACCAAGATCTGCTTACTCGTAGCAAGCAAGAGGACATGCACACCATCATAGCTGGCAGACGCTGGAGCTGGGTTGGTCATGTCCTCAGAAGAGACCCCGATGCCATCACAAGAACAGCTATGCTTTGGACCCCCGAAGGAAAGCGAAAGAGAGGCCGACCAAAAACAACTTGGCGGAGGACTGTGGAGGCTGAGATGCAAAGAATGAACCAGAGTTGGGGCACTGTACGAAGGATGGCCACCGACCGTGCAAAGTGGAATCAATTTGTTGTTGCCCTACAAGACGCCACTAGGCGTGATGGCCACTGACTGCTTTGACGGTCGGTGGTTAAGGATCGAAGAAGAAGAAGAAGAAAAGTATTTAAGTAAAGCCTTTCTTAAAAACAATATGTAAGCTGATAACAAATCATTACTTACAACAAAACGATTCAATTTATCTTCGCAACAATCATTAATGCTGTTAGAAGAAAAAACATGCACATGATTCACATATGTAACCTGCATGATTTCATTCCATCATCATCATCATCTCCTATTTCACTCCTCATGCAGCTTGGAGCCACCCCTGTGCCCCCTTGAGGAAGCCAAAAACAAAGGACAAGCTCTTGCTGCAGTGGTTCCTGTAGAAATCTGTTCAACATGAAGAGGTTGCCAACACAACCTCATATCAGTTACCTTTTACAACATGCCGAGAGCAGTAGTCCTAATCTGTGTCTCCTCGGAGACCCCCAGGAAGTACTTTTATTAGCTATGTCAAAAATATGTTAACTTATACTTACTTAGTCATTCCCCTTCTACCGTGAGGTGTAGAGGTTTGGAAGAGAGAGCGCCAGACTATCCTATCGGCTGTCTTCCTCCTGGCCTGGTTCCATTCTAGTCCTCGGTCCTTCAAAGATTGTCTAATGTTGTCCTCCCAGCGGACTCTGGGTCGTCCTCGGGGTCTGGATCCTTGGCTCTTTGTTTCCCATGCTTGTCATCATAGTCGATCTTCTCCCATTCTGCAGACATGGCCAAACCATCTTAATTGGGACTGTTCTACTTGGATCTGCAGGGGGTAGGATTTAAGGCCTTGACGTATCGTCTGGTTGTGTACCATGTCTCTTCTTGCGTACCATGTTAACTTATGCCAAATTAAAAAAAAAAAATAAATAACGAGCCAACTTCAAATTAGTTCTCCTGCCCATGAAAAACAATATAGGAATAATAAAGTGTAATTTATTGTACTTCTGTACAACACTCTGACAATGGTGACTTGCAGGTTGGTAATTTTTACAACTATGCTTACATTACAACAAGCAGAATGTGAAGCAATCTTAAGCAAAGAAAATGCAGTTTCTTTCCAGTCTGGATTCAACATCCTTGCTCACTAAAGAAAACAACCTGATATGCTGCTGTACATTACTCTGACAATGCTGACATTACATACTGATAATATGTTGCTACAGTGCCTGTAGTTATTAGAAAGTAATGCACACTAAGGCTGATAACATGTAAAATTTCTTGAAAATCATCTGTAATCAATTATACAACATGAAAAAATATTGCAAGCATGACAATGTAGACACTGCAATTAAAGAACACTGTTTCAACACACGTTTGATAAAAATGGTGCAAATACAGTAGTTTTTTTAAAACAAAACTGAACCAATACTTTTATAATTGGGAAACTCATACAAACTGCATTATTTCAACAGCATAAAACAGAAACTTAACATTTTAAAAAACATTTCCATGACAACTTTTCCAGTGATAACTTACTTACTTACTTAGTCATTTCTCTTCTACCCTGGGGTGTAGAGGTTTGCCAGGAGAGTGCCATCCTATCCTATTAGCTGTCTTAGTCCTGGCCTAGTTCCAATCCAGTCCTTCATAAATTGTCTAATGTTGTCTTCCCAGCGAACTGTGGGTCATCCTAGAGGTCTGGATCCCTGGCTCTTGGTTTCCCATATTTGTCGTGGTAGTCGGATCTCCCATTCCACAGCACTATTATTGGGATTATTCCACATGGGTCTGCAGGGGCTGGGTTTTGAAGCCATGACATAGTGTCTGTTTGTGGACCATGTCTCTTCTTGTTACTTCAACCAACTTCCTCAGATATTCAATAACAATAATGGACTGTCTACAGGATGACTGAAAAGTATATTTTAAAATTTGTGTTTCGTTACTCCTATGTAATTTATTTGAGGATAACAAAAATTAAAATAGAGATCTGATGCTATTTTATTACATAAAACGCAGTGACATTAACATTGGAGCTCAACGTGAGATATGGCTTGATCAACATGTGGCAGGCAGCAAGTTTAGCACCCTTTTGTTAAGTCAGTTTATTGGCCATTTTAGATTTGACTTTATTTTGTTTCTGGGAATTAATATAAGATATTAAATAAAAAAGTATTAGTCGAATGGCAGTTATTGTTCTTTGTTTTGACATTTGTTTCACGTGAGGCACTTGAGTATCAGCCTTTCAGCTCCATGTCATGTTGACTGACATGGTTCTACAGAGCTAAGATAATCTGTGGTCAAGACTTTCCTGCTTGTCAAGAGTTTCCCAAAGATTTAGACATCCTTGGTGACGCGTACATGTGAGGTGCTACCTGTCATCAAATCAAAGCAGTTTACATAATGACGGATTGCCCCAGCACTGGGAACACAGAAAAAGTACCTTTTATTATGGGGACATTTTTCTTGTTCCCCTTCCCTCACCTAGAAATCTACCAAATTATCCTTTGGGATTTATTGGTAGATTCTAGATTATCATGTCCTCATTTCAGTCACAGCACTGACAGGAATTTCAGTCAACTCGCAGGAAAGATAAGAAATCAAGCACATCAAAGAAGAAAAAAAAACACAGAGAGATCAATGCTTTCATTCTAGCGCACATAAAAGACACAATCAGTATAACTATAAACTCCATTTTTGCTAATTACCTCTTTGTATATAAGACGGCCAGGAGAATTTTGTCTCTGGTAGTGTGGCATACACACTTTCCTTTGTGTGAAGCATCAACTGAGGTATGAGGTCTTTGGACAGGCACTCTCTGATATACTGTGTAATGATGCATGGAAAAAGTAAACAAAGCACAGATGATTTATATATATATATATATAATTAACTATATTTGTAAAAAAGAAAAAAAATTACACCTCAGTACCGATATGTCATAATTTTGTAATAGTAAATATGAGATGGGAGGATGATGCTGCCGGTCGCACCAAATAATGATGCTATCGATGGCGCCACCTCAGATTGGGCGAAAAGAAGCTCTCACGGCAAGCAGAAGAGAGGAAAAAACGTCCAAAGGAACACGAGGAAAAAAAAGCAGCTGCAGGCTATCACCTCAGGGGCGCATTCCCATAGTCAGTTACGACTGAAGGGGCTAGTATTATAAGTAAATATGAGTATTTTCCCAGATATCAGAGGACATTGTTTACTTCAGTGGAAGTGATGATAGAATGTGTAGATTAATACACTGAAACATTGCTGGTTTTTGATTATTTTTTTCATTAGGAGTATTAAAATTGTAATACATGCATAAACAAGAAGTCTGAATCATCATAAGATGGTATAAAAGTATAAAAAGGAGCAGATGTGGCACAGATCACCATCTTCTGATAGCCAAAGTAAAGATAAAACTCAGAAGATAACTACATAGCTACAGACAATATTTAAACTGGGATATCTCAGAAATCAATAAATAGCACACAATTTTAGTTACAGTATCCAATACATAACAGGTGCTTCAAAACTAGAAGTTAAAGCAAATAAAGAAAATCACTGGCAATAGATTTTAAAAAACATGGAATGAAACGCGAAGTTCTCAGAAAAAGAGAATGCCAGTACAAAGCTTGGATGGAAACCATGATGAAAGAAAAAATAAAAGAAAGCAGATCCAAACAGAAGCAAAACCAGAAGCTCTAGAAGCCAAGGCTCATGAACTATATATAAAAGCAAACAAATAAGTAAGAAAAAACACTAGAAAAGCAAGAGGTCATGAGCTGGCAATATGCAGTAATCAAATAGTCATATCAAAGAAAAGAATGGAAAAATTGGTGGATTGTTGCGGTAAATGTGCACTGTACAACTATTAATATTTCATAAACCGACCACAAAAAATAAAAAAACAAAATAATAATAATTATGATGTCAAAATGAAGTTCATGTAAGCTTTTAGATTTTTCTACAACAGTGTTTCCCAAACTTACAGTAATTGCATAACTCTTACGAAATTTTAATCTTATTGGTATATCCCTTTTGGGCAAATATAATTTGGAGGTAGTTTCAACAGAACTATTTTATCTACACAAGGGCACAATTTTTTAAAATAATATATGCTGTTGATTTATTTATAACAAAAAAACATGCATGCACACATATACATAAAACATGTGATATAATGTACAAAAGTTACATAACCTTTAACACGCTGCAGGCGCATTATTGCGACAGAGGTACGCTATGCTCTGCCAGCTGCAGGCGCATTATTGCGACTTGCGGACATCGTCGGTTTCTAGCATTATCATTTGTGTACACGTGATTTCACCCCCGGATGTTAAGTTGTAATCTTATTTGAGAGAGAGTTAGCTTCCGTTTCCGATCTTTATTTAGTGATGGGTGTATTCGCGTTTATTTTCTGTGAATTTTCTTAATCGAAATCAATCGGCACCGAACACGCAGCCATTTTCGTTATAATTTTAATGGATTCTGACTCCGATGCGATGACAAGGAGGTCTCTGTCTTTATTAGCGCTAATATCGGTTGAATATGGTTGATGGCAGAGATGGAAACGAAAGTAGAATGTCATTGCTAGTATGTATAATTTAAGGGGTTAGGATTAGGTTTATCGGAAAGGTTTAGGGTTACGGCCGAATGTCACTGCTGACGAGGGCGTTTGTTGCTTTGCTACTGATGATGGGTGTAACGAAAAGATCGTCATTTGATTTGTATTGGTCAAATGACTTTCATTGAGATGCAAGGGATATGGACTCTTCGTTTGTTGGTTTTTTTTTTAAATTAAAAAAAAAATTTTTTTTTCATCTTTCCTTTCCTTTCTTCCTATCACATCTAACATGAACACACATTTTATATCATCAGATTTATCATTCGTTTATTTACATAAATTCCAAAAATGATAGCAATTGACCAAGAAACACAAAAACTATAGACATTACAAGTCACCCACTATAAAAACGGGGCGTTGTGAAAAAGAATGCAGCTGCAGGCACAAATTTCCGCCAATAAATGCAGCGTGCTAAAGGATAAAGAAACAAAATCTAACTAAGTAATGATAAAAATTAACAAATATTCTGACAAGGCGGCGGATATATACATATGATGGATTCTAAAAAATAATATGATAAAGTAAAATAAAAAGATTCTGCCGCATACCCTTTAGTCCCTATTGCTGACCCCAGGGGTATGTGTGCCACCATTTGAGAAACACTGTCCTAGAAGCTTTAACCTCTACTCCTTGTTTAGGATGTCTTTACCTTATAATGGTTGATTGCACACTCAGCCAGCAAGAACTGGTCACAGCCACAAACTTTGAGCACATACATATGACGATACTCCTCAATGCACCTCTCTGCATGCTCCTTGCTCATGTTCATAAAGCGACTCCGGCGCCGAATGGTCTCGGCTATGACATCACTAGGAACAGCTGTGTGTGGTACCTTGACTGTGTATTTGGTACGGTTGTTATCATCTGATACCACCCACACACAAATAATTACTGAGTTCTCTGAAAGGTACATTTAAAAAAAAAAAAAAATCAAACTAGCAAGCCACAATATTACAAACCTTATTAAAATTTTTTTTCATGTTCTTCTTCGTTCACCCTCAGACGTCAACTTGAATATGTTCAAAGATCACCCTCAGACGTCAACTTGAAAATGTTCAAAGATCACCCTCAGACGTCAACTTGAATATGTTCAAAGATCACCCTCAGACGTCAACTTGAAAATGTTTAAAGATCACCCTCAGACGTCAACTTGAAAATGTTCAAAGATCACCCTCAGACGTCAACTTGAAAATGTTTAAAGATCACCCTCAGACGTCAACTTGAATATGTTCAAAGATCACCCTCAGACGTCAACTTGAATATGTTCAAAGAAAGCAGTGGTCAGTCTGAGGTTGTTGACATCTCCGTACAGCTTATCTAGGAATGGCACTAGTAATGGCCATATGCACCTTCTCTGTTCCTCATATTTTTGGCACCTAAGAAGTAGATACTCAACAGTCATTATATCAGTGCCACTGCAACACTCATCAGTAGTTCCTATCTTTCACTTGTTGAATAGATGGTATCCCATTTTTTATAAATCACAAGACTTGTCCACCCTCTAGCATGTAATGTGATCATTGCTAGTGGGGAGAAAAGAGTCATATGACTCGCATCCATATGTCAAGACTGGGACATAGGTGGAGCGGTACACAGCCATCTTCGTTTTCTTACCAACCTCTCTCTTGCTGAGGAATCCTCGATTTATGGCCTGAAAAAGTCTCCCAGCTGCTGCTTTTCGAGAGGCCAACTCTTCTTTGATGCCTCCCTTTCAGTCTATAATAGCTCCGAGGTATTTAAAGTGGTCGACCTGCTCCAGGACCTGTTCTCCCAGCTTAATCTGATGTCTTCTTTCTTATCGTAATATCACCATGGATTTTGTTTTAGAGCTGCTTATGACCATCCCTCTCTTCTCCAGCTCTTCCTTCCAGACTTGCAGGTTGGATTGGAGATGTGCCTCTGATTTAGCAATCAGGGCAACATCATCAGCAAATGCTAGCTCTGAAATACAGACCTGTCTCATTTTCCAGTACCCCACTGAATACTTTCTTGTTCTCTCCTTACATGCCTTGATGACATCGTCCATGAGGAGTATGAAAAGATAAGGTGACAGGATATCACCTTGTCTTACACTTTGGTGCTTAAAGAATTTATTATTTATTATTATTACACCAGTGGTGGTCCTGAACTCTTCTGACTTATGGTTCCTCACATAATTTCTGCAAGACTTGTAGTAGAAGCTCTGTATAGCATGAATCAGAGGTGCTGGAATGTTCTTCCTTGCCAAACAGTCCCAAAGTTTGCTCCAGGGGACCCTGTCAAACGCCTTTTCCAGATCTATGAAACAAAGATGGATCTCACTCTTATACTCAAGGGCCTTTTCACTCAGCTGTCTGAGTGTGAAGATTAGGTCTTGAGTACTGTCACGAAGTGGCTTTAATTAGAGTCTGTCTGAGTACAGAGACAAGACACTAGTTATGAGAAAGTCTGAGAAGATAGATTTAGATGAGAATGGCAGTGAATGTGGAAGGATGAGACTTATAGCTTCGAGGGTGAGAACCGAGACTGACTCTCCCTCGCCATGTGTGACTTATGTAATAGCTACTGTCTCACCACCTCTGACTACCAGAAAGGAGATAAGGTTTCACTAAATTCCACAGACACAACTATACAGACAAAGCATATAAGTACAGTATAGTTAAAGATAAACTGTATACATTTTATAGTTTATTAAAACAACAAATCAATCCCACAGTAAACAAAATAAAGTGCGAGTTCGCACAACCTGGAAAAAGAACAATTTAAGTGAAAGACAAAATACATTTATATAAAAATTTCCACTCTCTTTCACACCTGCATGAAACAACTAAGGATAATGAAATATACTTGGTGGGGGTCTCTTAAGTAAGAGCCACCACTCCTGACTATACTATGGTTACTAACTAACACACTGTCCCGCTGAAGATGTATAACTAAATAACTACTGTCTTAAAAGCGCTCTAGGCTGTCCTACACAAATAACCAATATGCCACCGGAAATGCTACACTAATTGACTTTTCAGCGATAACTCAGAGGCTATCCGCTAAGTATTTCTATCCTCTATAAACTCCTTCCTTTCTCCTATGTCTCGGTTCAGTGCCTCTCTGACGCTACCGTCTTCGTCTGAGGCTATGATGAGTTGCTTCTCCGTCACGCACCTCCTCTCGTTAGCATTTGGAAAGGTATGTTTTCCCTCTTAACATGGAAATCACCAAATGGTCGGGACAGAAACCAGATAGACCACATCATGATTAATGGTAGATGGAGACATGCATTACAAAGAAAAGCTTTTGCGGCTGACATAAAGAAACGATATCAATTTGCCAAAAGTCAGGAAAAGACATTGACTGATGATATAGACCAGAAATTCAACACCATTTCAACAATATATAAGGAAAGCAGCAAATTATGCTTGGGATTCCAGGAAAGGAAGAAGCAAGACTGGATAACACCAGAAACATTAAACACCATAACACTGAGAAAGGAAATGAAAAGAAAGAAAACAGAAGCGAAGTTCCCCCAGGTTGAAGCAACTATATAGCGAACAGTACAGTCAGCTGGACAAGGAAGTTAAACGCCAAACCCGAGCCAACAAAAGGAATTTCCTAGACGATCTTGCAAGACAGGCAGAAGAGGCAGCAGTGAGAAATGAACAAAGCACAGTATGCAAATTAACTAAATTCATCAGCGGAAAACGAGGTGCAAACAATATTACATTAGTAAGAGATAAGCAAGGAAATCTCATCACGACAGAAGAGGGACAGGAAAGAAGATGAGCAGAGCACTTTAGAGAAACTCTGAACAAGGAACCACCAGAGATACAATTGAATGTTCCTGAGGCTGAAAACGATCTAGATGTAAATACAGACATTCCACGAAAAGAAGAAATCATCACAGCAATCAAAGGGTTAAAGAACGGAAAAGCTCCTGGCCATGATAACTTAAATGCAGAGCTATTTAAGACAGACCCTGAGCTAGCAGCAGAACTATTAGAACCACTATTTGCACAAGTCTGGAAAACGGGGACAACACCATCAGAGTGGAACAAAGGAATAATTGTCAAATTGCCCAAGAAGGGAGATCTTGCAGACTGCAATAATTGGAGAGGAATCACTCTTCTCTCAGTTCCCAGCAAAATACTAGGCAGGATAATTATACAGAGAATTTCAAAAGCGGTAGACCACAAACTGAGGAAAGAACAAGCAGGATTTAGAAAGAACAGAAGATGTTGTAGATCATATATTCACTCTCAGGAACATTATAGAGCAGTGCTCAGAATGGCAAAGACAGTTGTACATTAATTTCGTTGATTTTGAAAAGGCTTTTGACAGCATACATAGGGACAGTTTATGGAAAATACTGAGGGCTTATGGAATTCCAAGCTGCACAGTGTCAATCATAAAAAGCCTCTATGCCAACTTTACGTGTAGTGTTGGGCAGAGCAACCTAACCTTTGAGGTGAAGACAGGAGTACGGCAGGGATGCCCCTTATCAACCACTCTATTTTTAACAGTCATAGATTGGGTGATGCGCCAGACAACAGAGGGCAGTCCAAGAGGAATAAGATGGACTACATTTTCTACATTGGAAGATCTGGAATATGCAGATGACATTGCACTACTAGCACATTCACATCAACACATCCAGGAAAAAACGGATAGACTTAACAAGTTTAGCCAGCAGGTGGGCTTGAACATCAATTTAAAGAAGTCAGAGGTCATGACGCTCAATGTGAGCAACCCTGAGCCCATAGCAGTAAGGAATCAGCAACTGGTACAGACAGGCACCTTCACATACCTAGGATGCATAGTAACACCAGGGCAGGCAAAGACATCAACATCAGAATGAATAAGGCAAGAACAGCCTTTTTTAGCCTAAACAACATCTGGAAGTCCTCTCAATACAGCACAAGCACAAAATTAAGATAATATCAGAGCTGTGTGCTTTCTGTGCTTCTCTATGGTGCGGAATGCTGGAGAGTTACAGAGAAGGAAATGTCGAAATTGTCCTCTTTTCACACAACATGTCTAAGAAAAATTCTCCGAATCTTTTGGCAGAATACCATCACCAACCAAGATCTGCATACTCGGAGCAAGCAAGAGGACATGCACACCATCATAGCTGGCAGACACTGGAGCTGGGTTGGTCATGTCCTCAGAAGAGACCCCGATGCCATCACAAGAACAGCTATGCTTTGGACCCCTGAAGGAAAACGAAAGAGAGGCCGACCAAAAACAACCTGGCGGAGGACTGTGGAGGCTGAGATGCAAAGAATGAACCAGAGTTGGGGCACTGTACGAAGGATGGCCGCCGACCGAACAAAGTGGAATCAATTTGTTGTTGCTCTACAAGATGCCACTAGGCGTGATGGCCACTGACTGCTTTGACGGTCGGCGGCTAAGGATCAAAGAAGAAGAAAGTTTTCCCTCTCTCCTTTCCTGAATACTGATAAAGAGGGCCTTGTTAACAACAGCGATATGTTGTTGCCTAGGGCTGTAGTTGGTTTCACTGCTGATGACAATTCTTCACACTGCCAAGTTAACCCGCTTCGGTAACAACACCAGGCCCGTAGCCTGTTTTTGATTGTGTTGGCCTTTGCAAGCTAAGAGCTCCGGATTTAGAGACCAGTTCTCGCTGAGGTATGTGTCCTCACTGCAAGAGAACTTCTCCTTTCCTTTCAGCGTTGCCGACGTAACTGGGTGCCGGTACAGTCACGAACCCAGGTTTCTGAAATTACGACGATGTCTCGCGCCTCCTTCTCCTGAGAAGGCAAAGTCTGTGGTAGGCTTAGGGCTATCTATAACCTCCACCACCAAGCCGTGACTGCTGTAGAGACAAAAAAAAAATAACGACATCTATACAACAATTCAAAAATTCCTAATACATAACACATTACCACCTAAACTTCCTCTACACCCTGGTGTCCCCTAAATTAATGAATCTCCCCTAAACAAATAGCAAATATTTATGCCCAAGGGTCAGACGAATTGACCGTTCCCTCCTATCTCTCTCCCGCACCAATTAACTCGCTGTCTGTTACCTAAACCCCAGACACGGTCTGACCTGAATCTTTGGTGTGCGTGTCTCGCCCTTAGGCGTCACAACATTCCCTTCACCAAAGCTAAAATCCCCGGTACAGAATAATTTCCCAGCCTTAACTTCTTATTAAAGACTGACCCGGGAAGGTTATCAATTTAACACAATTATTAAACACACTTACTCCTACACCATCGCTGTTATATTAAATCCCCTTCACCCCTGTCTCCTGGACCAACTAACACAACAAATTAATACACAACCACACCAGCGTATATACACTACAAATTATCAATAATCAAATGTGGTTACACGGACCTCGTAGTTACATTACACCAAGCTTAGTACTTAACCTTATACAGTTAAATTATCTCAAAAACCGCTACACAAATCATAGATACTGCTAGCTTATACATAGTAAAATTATAGACACAACTTACACTACACTCTATAGTGTTGTATCAGTCAGCAATTGATGGCACTCCTGACTAATAAAAATTAAATTAAATCCCACAAGAACTCCAACGTGCTAAGCTCTTATAAAAAAAACTTCCTACTCGCTATTAAGTTATGAACATACCCAATAATACAGAATATCTTGAACTGAGCAGACTATACAATGGCGCTTCTTCATGGCAAAAATTCTTGGGACTAGTGAGCGCTAAATATTTTTTGACGCTCAATATATAGTATGAATTTTTCTGATGCAATAACAGACGCTGTGAGTCATCGCGTCTGATATTATCTATCAAGCGGTGAGTCTGATATTATCTATCAAGAACCGCATTAAACCAACTTCTGACCTCCTCTCATGTCTGCACATAAATAATCTAAACCCATCCAATCATATCATAAGCTAACCTATGACTCATCGTTGACCGAGCAAAAATTGCAAAATATTCCTGCCCGTGAGCTGAAATAATACGTAATATTCCATAACCTTCTGACCTATTATCTACCGGAATAATTTTATTGGTTCTGCGTTAACCTGGGTCGTGCTTCCCGCCCATCCCTACAAATAAAAAGGGTTGCTGAAGGTGGTCGGATTTATCCTAACGTCCCAAAAAAAATAACCCAGAATTAATAACTTATGAACTCGAACGCCTAATAATAATAATAAAAGAACCCAAATAATTACATGGAAAAGAAAAATGGGGCAAGTTGAAAATAAAAAATACAGTAACTCATCACAAGTACTTCGGTTTGCTTGAATCCGCACTGGACCTCATCCAATTGTGGCTCAGCTAGGCGTCAGAGTCTCTGCTCTAGGATTCTAGAGTAGATTTTACCAGAGACACAGAGAAGGGATATGCCTCTATGGTTTCCACATTGTCGATTGTCACCCTTTTTGAAAATTGGTGTTATGATGGCAATCTCCCAATCCTTTGGTATGGTCTTGTTGCACCAAGCTGCCTGTAGGACCCTTAAGAGTAATAGGTCGCCTGATGCTCCCATGTACTTAACCATTTCTGGTGTTATACCATCATGCCCTGCTGCTTTGCCCATCTTGATTGTATCCAGTGCTGCCTTCAGTTCTTCCATCTTTATGTCATCTTCACCGCCTTAATAATAATTCTACTGTCACTGTTCTGTTGACGCTGCCTACACGACTGGCGACATAGCTTCCAAGCTCTTTAGGCGATATATACGCCACTAAAATACACCACTGGCCTGCTACACTAGTAAACTTTGATTACATCTATGGCTCAGAGGCTATCCTCTAAGGATAATATAAGACCCTACTGGTCCCGGCTATTGTCTCTCTCTCTCTCCTCTCCGTCTTGCTTCAGTGTCTCTCAGACACTCTCGACGTCTGCTGATGTGGTGTCTCCGTTACGCCCCTTCTCTCGTTAACATTCAGAACCAGGAATGTTCACCCTGTCTCCTGTTTCTGACTACTGCACTGATGACTTGGGTATCAAGCACGAGGTACTCGAATCAACTGTAGAAGCTTCCCTGCTGCTGAACAACTTCTTACTTGCCCCGTTAACCCGCTCAAGGTTTAGGGTAAAACAGCTTTATTATGGCTGTATAAAATTTAAACCAATCTCCCGGCGACACGCCGTTGTTGGAGTGGTATAATGAGTTAAGAGCTCTGGATTTTTACGGAAAATCCTGTTCCCAGCTGAAGATTGTCTTCGCTACCTGGGACCGTATGTTATTTTGTTCGCCTCTGGCGATATCTCGAGCTCTCTGCTTCTGAGATGACAACTTGCTATTGTAAAGGACAGAGGCAGGTTACCCCTCCTACTTGCCGTGAAAACTCGCTGTGGAACAAACAACAACAACAGCTATATAACACATCAAAAGTTACACATCTCTAACACCTAACTCCCTTCTCCCTTTAAATCAATGCAGCTCCCCTGCTCTATTCCTGCACCAGCGATAAATAATTATTTTATGCCCCACCAAGGTCAGCCTCCCATGCAATCCCCCCTCTGATTTAGCTATCCCGTTTTCAAAGTAACCACCGGTCTGTTAATCACTCCCAGACTGGCTGACCTAAATCTTTTGTTATGCATGTCTAGCCACAGGTCACAACATTCAAACTTGAGGAACCCCTCCTGTCCGTAATACTTTGGGCTACTTTATCACTGACCCTTGGTGTTCATTGATCAATAAAAAAATTACATCTAGGAAGGATGAACTCCCGTCTCAGTAAACAGAAATTCCCTTATAAGAATTATAAATTACATCTCTTTGTAATTTGACTACACAGCAATAAAAATGCACCATAAATAACTTACAAAAATTTTGCTAGCATAATTATTCTGCGAAAATTATAAACACTCGAGGTTATCAATTTAACCCCCGAAGTTGAATACACGCGTTCCTGTATTCTCAAAAATGTAAACTTCACCCCTCTCCTCCAACTACCTTACCCAATTCAATACTCAATACAATATGAGCATATACCTGTTAACCATTTATTTCACCCCCATACGCTTATCTCCAGTTAACATAAAATCACCGCTCTATAATACTTAATTACACGACCACTTAAATGCACACAAATAAAAATACCGTACAAAACTACCAACCTTATTCACACTATAATTATTATGATTACATCGAGGTAGCATATATATCAGACCCTCAGAAATTCCATATTGATAGAACCTAAGGACTTAACCATATATACTGAAGCACATTAAAAACGCACCACTATTATATATACTGATGCCGAGAAGCTGGGAAAAAAAAGTGTGGAAATGGATTTTCCCGTGTTTGTCATGAGGCAGAGAGCGAATGGCTGCTGGAATGGAAAGTGCATGATTCAACCCACCGGTTTGTGTACTGACTACATGAAAACAATGAAAGTTACACGTGCAACACGATTCCCAAAAGCTATGACCCTGAAAATGTGGCAGTATACTCGGTATAAAAAGGCTGTTGAGACAAAAACCCAGTATATGTGCTTGAAATGCCACGACTATCTGAAAACGACCGCCAACGAGCCATTGGTATGTTGGAGACCGGAATGAGCTCACGGGCCATTGCCAGAAGGATGAATTGCCACCACAGCACTATTGTACGTCTCAATGAACGTTACGGAACCACTGGCAGTGCCCAGGATAGACTTCGGAGTGGCCAACCACGAGTTACAACCCCTGCGCAAGATCGTCATATTGTGTTGAGTCACCTAAGGAATCGTTCTCTCCCGGCAAGTCAAACAGCAAGAGCAATAGTGGGTAGACGTGGGCAAGTCTCTCGAATGACAGTCATACGACGACTCAGAGATACAGGCCTTACTGCAAGAAGACCTTATGTTGGGCCAAACTTGACTCACAGACATCGTCAGCAGCGCCTGCAATGGGCAGAGCAACATGTCAGATGGACTAGACTGCAGTGGAATGCTGTCCTATTCACAGACGAGAGCAGATTCAACATATCCTTTGCTGATGGACATATGCGGATTTGGCGACAGTGTGGAAAGCGCTTTGCAGATTGCTGTGTTCGTCAGCACAACCGATTTGGAGGTGGCAGTATTCACATTTGGGGAGGATTCAGTTTTCACCATCACTTGCCTCTTCACGTCTTCCGTGGAAATGTTAATGCTGTGACATATCGAGATGAGGTTCTGGATGCATTGGTTGCTCCTGAGTTCACAAATTATCCAGACTTGCAGCTTCTCCGGCAGGATAACGCACGTGCGCACACCGCATGCATTACGCAGCAATATCTACAGCAGCAGAGCATTGTGACGATTGATTGGCCTGCCCTATCACCAGACATGTCCCCTATAGAACATCTGTGGGACGAGCTTGGACGTAGAGTCTACAGGCAAGGTTCTCCAGCTAATCTGCTACATCTCGAAGCTGCTCTTACACGTGAATGGGACTTGATTCCCCAGAAATTCCTTCAGAGACTTGTGCGTTCCATGCGGAGCCGCTGCCAAGCTTGTTTGCAAGCACACGGTGGACATTCCAGATACTGAGGATAGTGTGAATGAATTTTTTTATTGGTTGCATTTTTGGTTTTCTCCCTTGCCTGCACAGAATGCAATGAATTTCATAACAATCAAATGTACAAATTAATGACCAGCATGGATTCATAGTAAAATGAATAAAGATTCCAAATATGTAAACTTGTAAACACTTATATTTACATTTCACACTCTGTTCCAGGATTATACAGGTGGTGCGTTTTTAATGTGCTTCAGTATAGTTAATTTCCAAACCGTTTCACAATTAATAGATATTTCTACTGTTCCCAGAAGTTTACAAGCACAACTAAGCTCGTGGATATACACTTGTAAATAATCAGAATTAATTACTTAAATGAAATAAAATACATACATGTACTCCCGTATATACACCCTTGTAACTTATCAGAATAAAATTTCTACTAGATAGCAGTTGATGGCACTTCTGTTTAAGAAATTAAATTAAAACTTCCTGAGGAACCTATACGTTAACCGGCTAAGATCTAATAGAACCGAATTATAAGTACCACGCTAAATAGCTATGTTTACCCAATTGAATATCTCACTTAAGAGCAAATCAAATCTGTAAAATGAATACAGGCGTAGACTTCACGGCAGGAAATTTTAAATCAGAGACCTCTACGTTATTAGACGCGCGTATTTATTTTAAAAAAACTGATACAAGCCCATGCTATGAATCAGTCATCGCTTGGCTTGCCCTTTTGGGGCCGCGCTTCTGATCCAATCATCTTGCCGCAAAATCTAAAAATAGTCCATGATCATGAGCTAAAATTAGCTCTGACCTATATCCTACCGGAATAATTCCATAATTATCCGAGCTGAAACCGAGGTCGTGCTATAATTAGAACGTATGGGTGGGGGTCTCTTTAAACGTTGGAACATTTCCACCCAACCCAATTTATACTCATGCGCTGATACACAATAAAATGACAGCGATAATTTTAACAATGAAAACCTACGTGATCGCGATTATTTAGAAAAAAGAACTGGTGCCATCTAATATAAACTCCCCGGTAATCCCTATTATAAACGCAATAAATTTACCTACAGAAAAAGACCAAACTCACTAATATTACAAGGAGAAGAACATGGGGCCTGTTGAAAAATAAATCACAGTAACTCTATCACACTCCAGCTTATATCCTTGATAGTACTGTCAAAATTATGACAGCTGTTTCGTGATGGTTTTGAATCAGAATTCAGATATCCCATTCATTTTCAAGAACAAAATAACTTCAAGCAAGTCATGTTTCATCACAGCTCTGCAACAGATTAAAATAGTTTCAAAGCAGAAAATAACCTCTTAACACTAACATGAGAAGTTGGCAAAGAAGAAACAACTACACAACTATCTCTAATGCCTTCTGGATACAGTGTGCTGATTGGAATGAAGATGCTGTTATTGTCAGTTCTGAACAATCTATTACAGAACTATCTCTAATGCCCTCTGGATACAGTGTATTTATTGGAATGAAGACGCTGTTATTATCAGTTCTGAACAATCTATTACACAACTATCTCTAATACCTTCTGGATACAGTGTGCTGATTGGAATGAAGACGCTGTTATTCTCAGTTCTGAACAATCTATTACAAAATTTGTCTTCACTGAGAGTTCAGAAGTGGTAGCAGGAAATTCTGGCTTCACAAGATGTGTGATGTTTTGTGCCTTTTCAATCTCATCTATTTCTCTCTATAAATGATATTTCTTGCACTGCTTGAACTATAGTGTGGATGTAGTAAAATATCGGCGCTTATTACACATCAAGAAAAAAAATTTATCAAATTCAACCAATGGCAGTAAGTTTTTGTTTTGAGGCATTACAGCTCAAGGGTAGTTAAAAAAAAAATGACTCGCCATTTCAATACCATGCCATGGTAAAAAAAACGCTACTCCAGCTGCCTGCAGTCCAGGACCCACGCCCCTATCCAAAGCATTTCCCATCTGCTTAACTTATTGATTAGAAATGAGTATTTAACAGTGTAGGTTTAATGATGCTGTGGTGGTTTACTCAACATTATGACATACAAGGTAAGAGGTAAGATAATCACATTTATGAAGTCCAGTTATGAAGGAACAATCATACATGGTGGAAAATTAACTATCCGTCTAATGGAAAAAACCAGTCATGCAGGAAATTGGAACAAAGAAAAAAAAAAAAAAACTGCTCTACAGAAATCCTAAATAAATAATGCAATCAAACAAAACAATAACATGCACACTTTCATACCACCTGAAACTGTTTTAAGCTTCTCCTGCAGGTGAGGTGGAAGATCCTCAGATGAAATGTCTGGTGGATAAAAGTACAATGCTCTTGCATGGTCCCCACTTTGGTCTCTTTTGTCTACTACTTCCTTGCATGCCTTTGAAGGAAATAAAGATTACATTTACTTTTCTCAGTATTCACAATGGAAAAAATAGTGATACATAAAGATTTTTCTTATAAATGCATTGCTAAGGTTATTTTCAACTGTTCTGCAAGCCTTTGAAAGGAATACAAATTACATTATCACATTTTTTTTCTACTAAAAACTATAGCTCACAAAATTTTTGTGATAGTGTTTTCTCATAAATATCTTGTGAAGGTCTGTTCTTTCCTTCACTTTCTTTGCATACCTCTTGGAAAGGAAATAGATGAGATTACAAATCTGCCCTAAAACATAAATGGCTACCTTCAGTATATTTCTACGAAAGGTGATGACTTCCAAATCTCTGTTTTCATTGAACTCATTGACAGGACTCCCAATGAGCATGCCTGGAAGCAATGAAAGAAGAAAAAATCATAATTTCTAAGGATTATTTCAAAAGTGATCAATGAGTCTAAGTAGATATATAGATCACATATGCAAGGTCATCTGTCGGTCTTTCGTATTGAACCACTAAGTTTCCTCCTTGTTAATTTCACCGATTATTATAATTAGGGCTGCACCGAATAGTGGTTTTTACTATTCGGCTGAATGCGAATAGAGGCCTTTAACTATTCGGCCTAATACGTATACGAATAGTGAGTGAATGTTGGGCATACAAAGTTGTGTTCAATAGGTCTACTGACATTTTTATTAATTATACAGCGTTACAAAAAATAGGGCAAATATCTTGGAACTATTTAATGCTACTAACTAGCCATTAATCAGTGTTTTGAAATTGCTGCATGACACTTTAAAAAAAAAACAGTCTCTCAACAGTCTCTGGCAAATGACATCTGTTAACTGAAAACGAGTTGTCGGCAGTGCCGAACAGAAATTTACTATTCGTATTTTATGGCAGCGTACTATTCAACCGAATACTTTATTGAATGCACTATAGGGCACCGAATATTCTAATTATAATTTCTATGAAATAATTCTGACATTTTCAACACAACAACTTTGGTATAATGGCAAAGAAAACGACCTAAGTGTCTTGAATGACAGAAAGAAGACACATTATGATCATTACAATAATCTTCTATATTGTATAATCAAAAAATATTTATAAACTGATGAAATCAAAAACATACTAGTTCATCCACACACACATACACACTCCCACCCCCACATCAAACACTTATGCCATAGCTTGCTTTGAACTGCATCAGAATACAACACACATATCAATAATCTGGCTCATATAAATAGGATCTTATACTCCAAAACATTTTCAGATGCAGAAGTTAATTAAATAGGTCATTTTAAAGGAAAGCAGTATACAAAAAATATGACTGACAAATGAAAAGAAAACAAAGAAAATATTAACACATTAACAACAAATGATACACAAATAAACAATAAATTTTAAGCCAATAGCTACTAAGCTTTATACTTTAGTTCAATAGAGAAATAGATAAAGTTCAATAAAACTCCATAAATACTGCTCACCTATTTCATAATTAAGCATTTTTTCCTGCCTGTTTCCCTTGGGCTCCATCACTTTTAGTATTGGCTGAAAAAGGCGAAGGTCACAAAGTCGCCGTGTTTCATCGTAGAACTCCTCCCTCATTGCATCCTGGGTGATTGCTAGGAATATATATGACTCAGGCTCCATAAGTTTGTGGAAAAGTGGGTACTTTTTAGCCTCCTGAAAAATATTGAAAAAAAAATATATATATATATTTTTCATGGCAACGAAATTAAAAAAATATTTTAAAATATAACATGACTTTTAATGTATATCAACATCACCACATCCACATTTTCTTCTTATTTTTTTTTTTTTAAGGAAAACACACAAAAATAACTGAAAATACCTGTTATATTCATCAACAAATATCACTGTCCACATTTTATAATTATTTTTTGAGGCAAACATTTTCAAAGATAACTGAAAAATTCTTCTTCTTCTTTGATCCTTAGCCGCCGACCGTCAAAGCAGTCAGTGGCCATCACGCCTAGTGGCGTCTTGTAGGGCAACAACAAATCGATTCCACTTTGCTCAGTCGGCGGCCATCCTTCGTACAGTGCCCCAACTCTGGTTACGAGCCTCAGACTCTGGATGTCCGTCCCGCAGCAAAGTTTGTTTATTCGTTGTTGTTTCCGTAACTTCAATTTTTTTTTTTTACATAGAGAGGGGTGTCAGCCCTATGCTAAAACCCCCAACCTGGAGGACCAGGGTGTCTGCTTTAGTCTGACCCCTGCCCGCGCAAACCTGTCCAGCTTGGTAGAACCTTCCAGGAGCAAAACTCCCGCTGGCATAGCTCTGGGGGTAATCAGGGTACGCAAGCCGCCATACCTCGACAAGGTATTGACACCGGTGATGGCAGAACTGAAAAAATATCTATCTCTTATGTACATCAAAAATATCAATGGCCACATTTTATAATAATTTTTTGAAGCAAATACAGAAGACTAAGATACCATACAAGAATTACTGTTTACATTTGACCACAACCTAATACATATTAATGTAAAGTGACTCCATGAATACATGAACTCGCTCAAAACATGTAAGAGTTTAGATATAATGTGAAGATTAATGTTTCAAAAACAGAAGCAATGAAGGTCAGCAGAAATCCAAGCCCACTCAACGTTCATGTCAACAATGCCTTGATTAAACACATCTAAGAGTTCCAATATTTTGAAAGTATGTCCATAAAATATGGCAGAATGGTCATAGAAACAGAAAAGACATCAAAGGGCTATCAGAAATGGCGTACTGAATACATCACTCAAGCACCCTTTCACCTCAATGGCGACAAAGCAATGGGTGATATACAGTATATTCATACAAACATTATCTCGTGTAGCTCATGAGGGTCTCTAATGAGGTAGAGAAAAAAAATAGGACTATTGCTCTCCCCTCGCATGTCGTAAGAGGTAACTAATATGAGACTGTGCATTGGGCTAGCTAGCAACCTCATCACGTACAATAAGCTGATACAGAAACCACCATTGACAGGGCATGTTTTGGTGTAGGCTTCCTGCTAACAACCCAGTTGCAGTGGTGATTCCTTGTTTCAAAAGGTGCAAAAAAGGGAAGTGAAGATGATACCACTGGAATGGAATATGACGACATGTTGAGATGAGCTGTGGGACAAAAGTTGCAAATATTACCAAATAAAACATAAAGAGAAACTAAGAGATTAGAAGTTCATAGGAACAACGTCATGTTTCAGCTGCACAGACAAAAAAAAAAATAAAATGGTTTAGACATCTTGTCAGAATGCAGCATATCATTTACTGCCAGAGCCTTCTACTGCAGAAAATATGGCTAAAAAAAATATGAGGTTGCCAAAACGAAAAGTGGATAGGCAATGTTAAAGAAAAAACAAAACACTAAATTACTCTAAGAAGGGGGAAAATAGAAGAAAAGTAATAATTCACTATTCACCTGAGATCTATTTTTTTTTTGGTACTAGTGATTGGGTAGACAATACGTTTCTTCTTCCTCGTTCGTCCTGAAAAGGACGTTGGTTGCATTGTGTTCGTTTACAGCGAAGTTGCGATATTTGCGCCTTTCTGCCGACACATCCGACTTCAGCACGGCATTTTTTTGGGAGCGAGTTTGCCTTCCCTCTTCGATCCCTACTCTCTCAGCCAGACTGCAGTGATGCAGCCTGTTTCCAGGACCACCACTGAGAGGTGGAGTAGGGTCTTGGTTAGCTCTGGTTCGCTGACCCTGATGCAAGCAGTCAAGCTATGTGTCGCTAACTGCATTCATCACTTTTGCTGCATCTTTGGTCCTGACAATACGTTTGACATTGTATGTCCATTATTTGTAAAAACATTGTCACAGGTGACTGCATATTTGTTCTGTTATGATGCAACTATTAGTTACAAATTTAAATATGAGAAAGAAGTTGAATAATGGCAGGATTCTGAGGCCTGACAAAATAACTGGCCCCGGAATCCATTCTGTCTCTTGGTAGCCCTGCATCCAGGCACAGCTCAGGTCACGTGTATGGTCTTTCCTCATGTTTTACACTGACACATCATGCTTCTGAATGTGTGCCAAGGATACAATTCCTGCTGTAATCATTATCTTATTGCCACTTACCAGAAATGGACCAATTAGTAAATACAGACAGAGAAAAATGTGACTTGATAGTTTAAAGAAGTGCACAGCTCTAACTTCTGATTCAGTGAGCTGAGATGCTATCAAGAGATGTTGGCAGTCTAGGCTTACCAAAAAGCCTGGTCATTTGTTTTCTGAAGGAAGGTGTTGCTAGAAACTTCCTCTAACGTTTGCCAACTTATGCATAAAGTAGAATTATCAGAATCAGTTTTTCTTGTCTTCTCTTTCATAAAGTAATACATTACTTTCTATGCCTTTTCCCTTACTGATGCATCGCAGGAATTCAAATTTTTCTGCACATTTGTTATTGCCTCTTCAGTTAACAAATTATAAAGCTCAAAAACAGAGGAAAGATGAAATCCATGACTGTTAATTTTAAGGGCAGAAGGGGGAACAAAACAAACTCAACATACGTGCCACAGATCCTTCTTTATGGTCTCCAGTGTCGAGTCTCGTGCACATGTCAGTGGAACCAAAACACCAGTTGGCAAAAGGCAATCCACTTCCACCTGCTGTGGCATCAAGTGATGCTCCCATAGCTCTCCTGAACTTGGTGGCATGACTGCCTTCTTCACTGATCAGAACCAGCACAAATGATTTCTATAAGAAGACAAAATGTTTAGAGCTATTAAGCTGGTAATGCTGTACATTTTTGAGTGCATTAATGTTTCAACTTCCAGATTAACTGGTTCCAGCTAAACATTACTTATATCAAAACTATTAAGCTGAGTAATTTTGGAAAGGGGTGTGTGCATGCATGCGTGTGTATTGGGGGGAAGGGGGGAGAGAAAGAGAGAGAAGAAAGAAGTGAGAGGACTTAGCAGCTAAGGGTCAAGGAAGCTAAGAAGCTCGAAAATGTGTTTTATTTTGTATTTTTGCAAAAAAAAAAAATAAAAAAAAAAATAAAATAGTTCAAATATGTTAAATGTTTATAAAAATAATACTTTAGACAATCTCTACAGCTGAAGACTGAAGTTGCTGCTCCTCTGTGGCTGAATTCTAGGAACCATATACTTATAAATCCAACTTTTCTATTCTCTAATGTTTTCTGCTGATAATTTTGACTCAGCCAGGGGGAGGACCTTCCGTTGACTTCTTCTTCTTCTTTGATCCTTAGCCGCCGACAGTCAAAGCAGTCAGTGGCCATCACGCCTAGTGGCGTCTTGTAGGGCAACAACAAATTGATTCCACTTTGCTCGGTCGGTGGCCATCCTTCGTACAGTGCCCCAACTCTGGTTCATTCTTTGCATCTCAGCCTCCACAGTCCTCCGCCAGGTTGTTTTTGGTCGGCCTCTCTTTCGTTTTCCTTCAGGGGTCCAAAGCACAGCTGTTCTTGTGATGGCATCGGGGTCTCTTCTGAGGACATGGCCAACCCAGCTCCAGCGTCTGCCAGCTATGATGGTGAACATGTCCTCTTGCTTGCTACGAGTAAGCAGATCTTGGTTAGTGATGATATTCGGCCAAAAGATTCGGTGAATTTTTCTTAGGCATGTTGTGTGAAAAGAGGACAATTTCGACATTTCCTTCTCTGTAACTCTCCAGCATTCCGCACCATAGAGAAGCACAGAGCTCTGATATAATCTTAATTTTATGCTTGTGCTGTATTGGGAGGACTTCCAGATGTTGTTTAGGCTAAAGAAGGCTGTTCTTGCCTTATTCATTCTGATGTTGATGCCTTTGCCTGCCCCGCCGTCTGGTGTTACTATGCTTCCTAGGTATGTGAAGGTATCTGTCTGTACCAGTTGCTGATTCCTTACTGATATGGGCTCAGGGTTGCTCACATTGAGCGTCATGACCTCAGACTTCTTTAAATTGATGTTCAAGCCCACCTGCTGGCTAAACTTATTGTCTATCCATTTTTTCCTGGATAAAAAAAAAAAATAAAATAGTTCAAATATGTTAAATGTTTATAAAAATAATACTTTAGACAATCTCTACAGCTGAAGACTGAAGTTGCTGCTCCTCTGTGGCTGAATTTTAGGAACCATATACTTATAAATCCAACTTTTCTATTCTCTAATGTTTTCTGCTGATAATTTTGACTCAGTCAGGGGGAGGACCTTCCGTTGACTAAGACAAGAGTTTTACCCACGGCTTTTATTTCTTTCATAGCTGTTTAGTGATATCAAGCAGCTGTATTCTAACCATTTTTTAACTACTTTGAATTATTCTTCATTTACTTCATAAATTTAGCACTTTTCTAGACGCCTTTAATTTCTTCTATCACTGTAATGATCAGTTTTTTTCATAGACACCGAATCATACATGCCACCCCTCGGAGATGAAAAACCTGTACAAAGATTTCCAAAAAAACCCGTACAAAGACCCTCAAAATCTGTACACAGACCAAAACACGTATCCAAAGAGTTAATTCCTGTAAAACATTTTCAATTACAGTGGACTGCATTATAACTGAGACATGTGACCTTTGCCTTTTAAAGCAGGTCTTCTCTTGTTTCAAAACCCAAACAACAAGTGTTGAGTTTACTTAACACTGTAAAAATGATGTGATCAGGTCATCATTTAGTCTTTCTGCGCCTAACTATGACTAACAGACTGGGAAATCTTTTGTTCCATAGGACCTTATAAAAGAATGCTGAAACACAGTAATAAGGGATACGCACCAGTCATCACGGGAAGACAGCACTATACTAAAACGAGCGTCCTTTTCAGGGCGAACACAGCCATCGGAATTTACTAAAATGGGTCGTACCAAGCCACAAGCGAAAAAGAGGAAAGTGTACAGAAGCCCTCAAACACTTGTCAGCAGCATCAAACAAGAACCTACGAAGAACAAACAGAGTCAACCAGAGAGCAAGAATACTCCAACTACCAACTTCGTGGCCAGTCCTTCTCAGAAGACAAACAAAGCAACCATTGATACTACAACCGATGAGCGACCCGAAGCTTCGAAGGAAAAGGGCAAGAGCAGATTGCCGGAAAGCAGTGCGGCCCCAAGTGCTAGCGTGGAAGTAGATGATGATGAAGACCCAGAACGTAAAGAAATATTGAGAGCGTTACAACAGTTGGAGCAGATGACGGAAAGAATACAGAAAAGGGCAGAAGCACACGTCTCTGGCCAATATTATGTAGACCCAGAATATACAGACATGTTGAGAGCGCATCAACAGATAAAGCAGATGCAGGAAAGACGAGAGAAAAGAAGACAGGAGCCTGAATCCATGGGGCCACCACCGCACATACCCAAATCGTCAGCAGAAACCCTATCTACCACAGAGATGCTGCACCAAATACCGTTGACACCACCACACGATGCCGAGATGACAGCCGACCCACCTGCAAGCACCATGAAAGAACTGACAGAGACAGCTCCTCAGCAAAGACAGATACAAAAGGTAGATATCGAAGAGACCAATATAGATACACTTCGAAGAATTGACGACGGAGACGAGTTCCTTAGGCTCGCTCTTCAAGAAGCGATAGTAGAAGTAGACCCAGGAGTGCTGAACATCGAAAACACTGAGAAGCAAGCTACCATTCCTGGTCCTAAGGAAACAACAGCAGACAACTCAAGGGCCGAGAAGCAAGATATAACACCTTATAACAAAGAATGGGAGAAAGATTCGAGCCAAGACTGTGGAGGGGAACAAAGATCAAACACCAAAGGGACCAATAACGCAGAAACGATACGGGAGAGAATCGTAAAGATCACCCAGACGTCAGGAAGCGAGGCCTCACTCAGGGCCCTACCCGACAACAAAGTGATCAACATCCTCGAGGTGATAACTGGAAGAAGAGGTATCGCTAAAGTAGGGAGGCACGAAAAGGGAGTCGTGCTTTCACTCAACAAAACAGACAAAACCACCTCGCTGATGACCGAACTGGAATCTAGTCCAAAAAAAGTCCAGTTGCCCCACCAAATAAAAGTGGTGGTGGAGAAATACATAACAACAAAGAAGTTGGTTATCAGAGGGGTGGATACCAGTTGTTCCGAAGCCGAGGTCCACAGACGTCTTCAGGATGAAAACGCAAATCTAAAAATCAAGCAGGTCGAGAGACTAAAAACCTGGGCCAAGAAAGATACCAATCTGATGATAGTTACGGTAGAAGGATCGACAAGACCCGAGAGACTGACGCTCGAAACCACAACCAAAAAGACAGAAGCCTATATCCCTCCGGTGATGCAGTGCTCCAACTGCCAGCAGTTCTCGCACACAAAAAAGACGTGCAGGAGGGATGCAAGTCTGTCGATATTGTGCGGGTGGCCACCTATACCGCGATTGTCCCAAGGCGAAGGAGGACAACAACTACAAAACAATAAACTCAAACCGCACATGTGCAAACTGCCTCGGAAACCATGGGGCTAGATACCGAGGCTGCCCGATGTTCCAGGAAACCAAGAGCATCCTGAAGGAAGCGGTTTCCAAAAACATTCCCTTCAAGGAGGCAAAACACAGAGTGGCTGCGGATGTTGCAGAAAAACAACGCACGATAGACAGATGACAGTTACACAAGCTGACCGCTGAAGTCAGAGAAATGAAAATGAAGCTGCGAATCTAAAAAGCAGGCCGCCGAAGAACCAACCGACAGTGGAGAAGATGCGATAAACATGCAGAACATAAAACACGTGATGGAAGAAATGAAAAGAATCCAGCAACAAGTAGAAACAGATGTCAAGAAACTGAAAGAGCTGACAGAAGAAAACACAAAAATACTCAAAAGAATAGAAGCAGAAAGAATAGCCATTGAGGAAATATCATCAAACAGCACGGGAGAAACTAAAACGAACAACCAAGCAGTAAAAGAAATCATCCAAGAAACGCTAGAACAGCTACTACCTACGATAATTGAAAAAGCACTGTCACAGATACAGGAGAGCAAGAAGACAAAAGCAACAGAAACTATGAGCGTAGAAACACACAAAACAAAACGAGCCAGATAGTTGAGGCAGGACATAAAAAACACCATGAGCGCGACACGGCACCACAAACGGACAAAGAGGAACCCAGACAGCCAGCTAGTGGTCCTTTTCAGGACCGATCACCTCCAGGACTACGAACGAGATACCAGTGAAGACGATAACACCCTATATACCCCAATTATAACCAAACTTTCAGGTTGAACAGAGTATTACAGCAGCATAGTAGACGAAAACAACAACAACAACAGTAATAAGGGATAAAGGTTAAAAAACAAAACCCAAACCTTAATCTTAACCCTAAAGACGTTCATAACGTACAAGAATGACATCAAAGAAGATGTCCCACTGTTCTCACAACTAATTTTACTACTTTGTTATTATTATGATTGCAAAGAGAAAAATTGATCTAAACTATGGTATCGTGTTATATGATAATAGTTTTGAACTATTTCAATGAATATCTGATGCAATTTTTAAAATAATAAAATTATATGCTCATATTAAATTGTTTTTTTTTAACAGAATAAAAGCTCATAATTTCCAATGAAAATATAAACTGGCGCTAGCTTAATTTATTCTCTACCAAACTTCAAAATATTTAAATAGCCGTTTTAGCCTAATTGGCAGCTTTAAATACCCATATGTCAGAGGCCAGATAAGTGGAACACCTTGTACAGAAAAACAAAACTGCAAAAAACATGCAGATATCACTAAATGGTACTGGACCAAAGCCAGAGCGCCATCTGATCAATAAGAACAACAACAAATACCCATATGACTTTCAGTGTCAATCATCAATTCAACAAACGCTGACAACAATTAATTACTTATTTAATCAAAATAACTCACTGGATGATCGTAATAATAATATATCTACCAAAGAAAAATCACAATGTTTTTAACACTTTGAGTACCTAGGCTTCTCAGTAGCAATTACCTTCAAGTACGAAGGGTTTTTACCAACAGGCTGATCACCCGTTTGCCAGTCACTTTGATTACGGAAACAACGGCAAACGGATTGATTTGTCGTTGCCCTAAAGACGCCATTAGGCGTGATGGGAACAACGGCAAAGAAAATCTATTCGCTGTTGCCCTTAAGACGCCACTAGGCGTAATGTCCACTGACTGCTTTGCCGGTCGTTGGCTAAGGACGGAAGAAGAAGAAGAAGGGTTTTTAGGAAAATTTCCCATTTGGGGTGATGAAATTTAAAAAATCACTGAGACCGAATGAATCAACAGATTGACATGAAACTTTCAGAATGATATGGGAAGTTGATAAGGTGTCACGTGGTGACCTAGTTTTGTGTTCAGGTCATGTGATCATAACAGCCATTTTGAATATTAATGAGACAATAGACAAATATTCTGCCATCACCGGTTTAAATACCTTGTCGAAGTATGGCGGCTTGCGTACCCTGATTACCCCCAGAGCTATGCCAGCTGGAGTTTTACTCCTGGAAGGTTCTACCAAGCTGGACAGGTTTGCGCGGGCAGGGGTCAGACTAAAGCAGACACCCTGGTCCTCCAGGTTGGGGGTTTTAGCATAGGGCTGACACCCCTGTCCATGTTAAAAAAAAAATTGAAGTTACGGAAACAACAACGAATAAACAAACTTTGCTGCGGGACGGACATCCGGAGTCTGAGGCTCGTATGACTGTCAGTGGTGAAAGCCGAAAGGAAGCCACTGAAATGAGAACGGACGTCCTGACCGCAAAACATGATACAAGAATAGGATTTTGAAATGTCAGGACAATGAATGAGATGGGTAAACTAAAACAGGTTACGGCAGAAATGAGAAACTATAGGTTACACATTCTAGGGATAAGCGAGAGCAGATGGACAGGGGCAGGACAAGTTAAAACAGCAACAGGAGAAACAGTACTTTACTCTGGAAGAGAGGATGGACAGCCCAATGAAGGTGTAGCCATTATTCTACAGAAAGGAATAGAAAGGACATTACTGGAATGGAAACCCATCAACAACAGACTGATAAGATTAAGATTGAAAGGTAGATTCACCAATACTACAATAATACAATGCTACGCACCAACGAATGACAGCGATGAAGAGGTAAAGGATGAATTCTATCAACAACTGCAGAAAGAAATGGAAGACACACCTAGGTATGATCTTATTATAGTAATGGGAGACCTCAATGTGAAAGCTGGTACACACAATACATATAATGAAAGAGTAATGGGGAAATGCGGCAGCGGAACAGCAAACAAAAATGGGGATAAATTAATAAGTTTCTGTAGTATTAACAACCTGGTCATTGGAGGAACATTTTTCCCACATAAAGAAATTCACAAATTAACATGGAAATCACCAAATGGTTGGGACAGAAACCAGATAGACCACATCATGATTAACAGTAGATGGAGACATGCATTACAAGATGTGAAGGTAAGAAGAGGTGCAGATGTGGGAAGTGATCACCATTTAGTAGTAGCAAAACTGAAAGTGAAACTAAGAAGGGCCAGACCAACTGTAACTACACAGAAAAGGTTTGACATCAGCAAATTGAAGGACCCCCTTACCAGAAAAGCTTTTGCGGCTGACATAAAGAAACGATATCAATTTGCCAAAAGTCAGGAAAAGACATTGACTGATGATATAGACCAGAAATTCAACACCATTTCAACAATATATAAGGAAAGCAGTAAATCATGCTTGGGATTCCAGGAAAGGAAGAAGCAAGACTGGATAACACCAGAAACATTAAACACCATAACACTGAGAAAGGAAATGAAAAGAAAGAAAACAGAAGCGAAGTCCCCCAGGTTAAAGCAACTATATAGCGAACAGTACAGCCAGCTGGACAAGGAAGTTAAACGCCAAACCCGAGCCAACAAAAGGAATTTCCTAGATGATCTTGCAAGACAGGCAGAAGAGGCAGAACTGAGAAATGAACAAAGCACAGTATACAAAATAACTAAATTCATCAGCGGAAAACGAGGTGCAAACAATATTACATTAGTAAGAGATAAGCAAGGAAATCTCATCACGACAGCAGAGGGACAGGAAACAAGATGGGTAGAGCACTTCAGAGAAACTCTGAACAAGGAACCACCAGAGACACAATTGAATGTTCTTGAGGCTGAAAACGATCTAGATGTAAATACAGACATTCCACGAAAAGAAGAAATCATCACAGCAATCAAAGGGTTAAAGAACAGAAAAGCTCCTGGCCATGATAACTTAAATGCAGAGCTATTTAAGACAGACCCTGAGCTAGCAGCAGAACTATTAGAACCACTATTTGCACAAGTCTGGAAAACGGGGACAACACCATCAGAGTGGAACAAAGGAATAATTGTCAAATTGCCCAAGAAGGGAGATCTTGCAGACAGCAATAATTGGAGAGGAATCACTCTTCTCTCAGTTCCCAGCAAAATACTAGGCAGGATAATTATACAGAGAATTTCAAAAGCAGTAGACCACAAACTGAGGAAAGAACAAGCAGGATTTAGAAAGAACAGAAGATGTGTAGATCATATATTCACTCTCAGGAACATTATAGAGCAGTGCTCAGAATGGCAAAGACAGCTGTACATTAACACATTAACTACCGCAAGCCGCTGTCAGCGGCTCACAAAATAATCACATTTGGACCGCAAGCCGCTCAGATCGCCAATCTAATTTTAGTAATAAAACAAATGAAAAATGTACTGAAACTCTCTCTGATCTGGTTCGAGATTTTAAGTTGCCACCGGAAAACAAATTCCCAAAGCATGGTTGTTGTAGAACACTGGAAAATTGATATTATGTTCATATTTTTCAGCGTTTTGGGTTAGTTACCAAATCGTGTAAAACTGTTTACCGTTGCAACTAGTGATAGGACTAGAAAAAATGCGTGTACATCTCGTCTAACGGCTGAATAGGATAGAAACGTGTTTCAACAATTGACTGATAGATCTAGCGGCGAGGACAAGAGTGAAAACGGTGTGCACATTGATTGAAATTGTGATTTTGATAGAGATGGGGCGCAAGCAGTTATAATTGTGAAAATATTGCAAGTCCTCGGCCATCGGAGGGCTGTTAAATAGCAACAACCTCTATTAGGGTTACATCCGGTGTTTACTGTAATAGTACATTTATTTATCTTTAAAATAACGTGTAATTCATTAAAATCTGTAAACAATTACGAAACCTACAGCTTACTTTGTGCAAACACCTACAGGATGAAAATGGGAAAAAAATTTAATTCGGCCACAGTGTGTTTTTCAATTCGGTAGTTAATGTGTTAATTTCGTTGATTTTGAAAAGGCTTTTGACAGCATACATAGGGACAGTTTATGGAAAATACTGAGGGCTTATGGAATTCCAAGCTGCATAGTGTCAATCATAAAAAGCCTCTATGCCAACTTTACATGGAATCAATTGGTTTTGCCCTAAAGAATGAACCAGAGTTGGGGCACTGTACGAAGGATGGCCGCCGACCGAGCAAAGTGGAATCAATTGGTTTTGCCCTACAAAACACCACTAGGCATGATGGCCACTGACTGCTTTGACAGTCGGCGGTTAAGGATCAAAGAAGAAGACAAATATTGGCATGCACTATTGAACAATGTATAAAAAATATTATAATCACCTCAAAAGTCATAAGACTTTCCATGATATAATATTATTGTACATTCTTTCTAAAAAAAAAAGCAAGTATAATATGCTCTTAAAATGATATTGGGGTTAAAAAGTTATTTGAAATGGACACAAAATTTCCAGGGTCTGCAATGGCAAAATAGAAATATTCATGAGGTACTTTCATGATTTCATGCAAAAAGAATTTTAAAATACATACTTATCAATTTGCTTTAGCTGGGTGTGATAGTCTAACATAAAATATGGTCACAGATGCAATTATTGTTGCTTTTTTCTCTGGCCTTGGGGGCCTTTTTCCTTCCTGGCGGCAGCATTGTCCTCACACTTATTAAAAAATTGAAAAGTAGGGCACAATGCAGAGTGGTTTTTCACATCCAATACAAAAGAATCTTTTCTGGACTCTCAGTCCAGCAGAATTACAAATAATGCATCTTGGTCGCTGTCAATTGTCTTCATACTGCTGTCTGTAACATTGTTTGCGTGGACTGTGCTGAACAAATTCTATAATGCCAAGTACAAGCAACCATGTTTCCCGACCTAGCAAAAACAGATGAACGGCCACGCTTCATGTTATGTTTTGTTTTTCTCAAAATTACAGGAAACCCTCTTCTACTGTCTGTAACAGTCTAACCCTAATCATAACGCTCACATAAAGGTTATCAAAGCCATACAAGTACCAATGAAACTAATCAACTGCTTCTCTGACACACCCCCTCCTAGTAGCAGGTCTTTTTCTACACCCCTGATTCTCACTATGGCCCTGAAAATTACTATCAACACCTCTGACAGCTTCATGAATGCTGGAACTAGGGCTGTTGCTGTCTGTTTTGGTGATTTCAGGCTGCCCTGCATCAAAATTAGACCAACTGTTGTCACTTTCAAAGGTCAGCGGAGAGCCAGAATCCAAATCATTGCAACATTCACTAGTTTCACACATTTTAAAAGAAATTTCCACCAAAAGAATAATCAAAAAACGTGAACAAATTTTCCGGCCGCCATTGACTATTTCTCAATAAAATTGAGTTACTTCCCTTGATAAGCGTTATGTTCAGACACTTGCTGTGATAACATTTTACGCTGATACTATATTTACGCCAATAGGCGACACTAGTACTCTACGGAAAATTAGGCTTGTCATCAATAGGTGCCCGTGGTACTCAAAGTGTTAAAGAAATGAAATTAAAACTTAGAAGAGAAGTAACTCCAAATAAACTTTTCCCGGGGCTCTGATCGGGCCAAGATGCAATTTTGCCTTGCTTTTGTGATATTTTCTATATTCATAATTGTTATTATAAAGTTTGAGTGAAATCAAGTAATATGTAGTGGTATCCGCTTTTTTGTTGTTGCTTATAAGCAGCCATAAATAATAAATTATGCTCGGATGTGATGTAATTGTTAAAATAATCAGAAACCTGCCATCAGCATTAGCATAGAATGATGAATGAAACACTATGATGCTTCACTCAAATCCCGCATCAATTGAAAAATAGGCAGCTTGATTTAATTGGCTGATTTTTTATTCACGTGTCCTATCATCTAACGATGCAAATATCGGCTAAGGTGTGGCACAAGATGATAGATTTATATATATATATTTAATAATAAGGCGAAAAAAACCTGTACAGAAATTGCACACCCGAAAAAGCAAATATCTTGTAAAGCGTCTATTGAAGCGTCCGATTGATACAGTAGTTCGAGTGCTGGTCTCTTGTGGCAAAGGTCCTGGGTTCGAATCACGGTACTAACATGCTCCAGTCTACCCAGCTGTAAATGGGAACCTGACTTTGAGTTAGGTAAGGAAAAGGCAGCGAGGAAGGGAATTGTGATGAAGTCTGAATCATATCTCAGCATCATTAAAAAATTATCACCGTATAAACCCCGTGGATGTAACTGACCACTGAAACGCCAGCTTGGTATAAATAGTGTCGGAAGATACGCTAGACATGGAGGAAACGAAAGTGTAGATGTTGATGATATTTCTGAAGGCAGTGCGCAA
Organism: Oreohelix idahoensis; assembly: GCA_024509875.1. Classification (NCBI taxonomy): domain Eukaryota; kingdom Metazoa; phylum Mollusca; class Gastropoda; order Stylommatophora; family Oreohelicidae; genus Oreohelix; species Oreohelix idahoensis. The sequence continues at coordinate 111,933 of JAMPIV010018156.1, read as the reverse complement.
CTGATCATGGAGTACCTAGTTAAAGGACCCAATTCGATAATAGGGATCATTAGCTTTAGGCAGATAGCAATAGATTCACTGGATGTGTTGTAGAGCCGAAGTTATTAAGAATAGAAGACAGTGGAGCATGAACCATGTTGTGTTTTTCCCTGTTTCAGCTGCTTCAGTGAATAGTCGGATAAACTATAGGATAAAGTGGATATCCATAGTGATAGAGCTCATTCATATGAGTAAAATAAACCTAAGATGGAGGAAATCGGTGCAGAAATAAGGATTCCAGAATTATTTTAGATTTGTTATCTAAGCACACCTTGCCCTGCCTACCCGATTTTGGATGCATGAAAACGTACTTTGGTCTAGTTGTCATCTTGTACATCTGCAAGTCCACTTTATAAGGGGAGAGAACAAATGACACAGACACACTCGCCGCCTAATTCAAACTACAGACACAGAGCACAGCATTTATATCACCTCCGTTGCCATCTGCAGAAGTGTGAGCAGACTGTGTAACCATTAAAAGACTATGTCTCTTGTGATTAACCACAACTTGTTTGAACTGTCTCATTATACCTCCTGACTGGCTAAGGAGACAATGAGCGATTCTACATAGGTTGTATACTATGTTTCAGGTTATATCCTGCCCTGAGTGGCATACACAACCTATAGTGACCAAGTCAGCAAATAGTTTGTCAGAGCTTTTGCCAGTACTAAGTGTGTCATGTTGAAGAGTGGAGGACCCGCAGTGGTGGAGTTCTATCCAATCATACTGCTGTACGAGGCCTAGGAAGGACTTTGTTTCAGATAAGTAGCGCAGTGTTGGGCTGCTTCAACTTTCAAATACCATATACCCACCTAGGAATAGACTATGTAATGATGAAATAAACACTGTGGTGTAGATAGAAGACATTTGACAGTCATATGAGTCATAAAGTAACATTTATATTCATCTATACAAGAAAGCACAAAAATAGAGACAGATTCCATCAGGAAGCAAGAAAACAGTGAATATGAACAATATTAGTTTAAGACATTAACTGTAAATGTGTTATGTATTTATGAAAGTGACCCATAATTTATTTTGCAATCAATTGAATTTCATTTGAAAATTAACAAAGTACAAAGAAGAAAAGATCTTGTATATAAATAAATTATAAATTGTACCCAGAGTCTTCAGTGAATTATTTAAATTTGGTTTAAAGCTCTTGTTGTGTAGTTAATTACCCTTAGCAGAGTCATTATCTAAGGTTAGTCTGGAGAGGAGCCCATAGGAATCCAAGATAGTACAGTACCATCTCATCTAGGAACCTATACAGCTTGACTATACCTTTGATGTCGATACACCATTACTCTTTTCAGAGAATGGGGTATTTCTTGTAAGACCAGTCTCTTATCTGGCACTATCCTGGTATCATCTGATGCATCTATTTGTTCAGGATAATATCACCATCATTATATCTTTCCTCTCACTACAGGATCTGGTCACCCCACCTCTCGATACTTGACCTAGTATGGTGAAGTCTCTAACACTTCACTCCCCTATGGCAGTATCTGCTATGGAACTGCCATTTATAAATCTATTAACATTTTCTATTTAAAATATAAGAGAGTCAGCACAGCACGTGTGAAAACTTTTATCTAATACAGTAGGACCGCATTTTACGCTAACTCAAATCACGCGGTTTCAAGCATTCGTGATTGGCTATCAAGCAAAAACAAAGGTAGAAAAATACGGAAAATATACATTTTAAATTCAGCGCAATATCTGTTCCATTCCATTTCCAAAGCGCCGTTAAAGTCTCGCACCATCTCGTACCATCACGGTATTTCTCGCTCTGGGTAGCGTCACTGGGAGTCATTCCATTGGTTACGCCAGAATCTTGAATCCCGCTGCATTCCCTGTCCGGAGTTCTCATTTGTAACAAGTGTTTTTGTGAAAGCATTTTTCCTTTGTTTTATTATTAACACGATTTTCTGAGTAATAATGGCCCCAAAGCGCAAGATTAAAGATGCTGGTAGCTCTGAAAAGCCTAAGAAAAGTCGTAAAGGGCCTACTATAGAGGAAAAGATCAAAATTTTGTTTTAATTTTATTTTAAATTACTTTTATTATTACAGTATTTTACTTCAATAATTGTTACTATAGTGTTCATTTACCTTATTTATAGGAAAAAATGTGTGATAGGTATTAACATATAGGAAATACACGTATACTGTATATGGGGTGCGCTATTATACGCAATTTTCAGTTTACGCAACGTGGGGGACTTATTTGGATGGCATCTTAGAACACATCTCACTGTTCTTTACTTCAACCATTGAACTTATTGCTAGGTACTTATCAGTATACAGCAATGACTTCCTGACAACAGTGTCCATCCTTTTTTTATTGTGTGTGGTACACTTGATGGCCGAAAGGAAGCATAGTGAACTGGAGGCTGCCATATTGGTCTATTTTTAGCAAGTGGCTATTATTACAATGTATGTAATTGCAGCGTTTACACGGTTAGGCCTATGTACGAGATGATATATACTGTATATAAATCACGACCATTTGATGCACAAACCTCGACCAGCGATGGACACCTATTCTGATGCAGTCGGCTCGGAATTATGTGCTTGATCGGCGTATTCAATAAAGTTAAAACACTCCGGCACGGAACATTCAGCTAATGCATGAAACACGGGGGGGGGGGGGGGGGGGGGGGGGGGGGGGGGGTTAAGGGGGGGGATGGGGGGGGGGTTAAGGTTAGTGTGTGCATTTTCGCATTTAACAGGTTTTTTGGGAGGAGGGGTTTAGGGTTAGGTCTATGTCTACATTTTCGCTTGTAACGGTTTGGTGGGGGAAGGGGTTAGGTCTATGTCTGCTTTTTTGTTTTAGAACACACCTGCTTTCGTTTTGACACATAATTTTGCTGCAGTTCGCGCACTAACCTTGACCCAAAATCTGACACTTTATCGAGCTTGCACTGTTGGAAACCAAAAAAAAAAACCTCTAAGCCGAGGAGTGTTAGCACATGGTCAAGCAGAAATAGGGGTTACGTGTGCAGTATCGACAGCGTTCGGGCAAAATGGCTGACCTTGTTCCACTATTCTTCCCCTTTACCCACTTGATTTTATACATTATCTTAATTCACATCTCTGCACACATTTGAAAACATGAAATACCATTTTGTACAAAGCTGAGTGTACCATAAGTTTACAGGAAGGAAAACATTCGGCAATCTCTGAAGGATTGAGAACTAGATTGGAAACAGGCCAGGAGGGAGGTGGCCGATAGGATAGTGTGATGCTCTCTCTGGCAAACCTCTACATCCAACGGTAGAAGACGAACGACTAAGTAATAGTAGTGTACCATAAAGTAGGATTGTCTAATCATGTTTGGCAAAGATTATAGGAATTCTTCAAACACCTTCTGTTGAATACGCTTGAAGAAAGCTGTGGTTGGTGTCAGGCTGCTGACCTCTGCATATCTTTTCTGGACTGGTACTGGTGGCGGTTATACATGCATTTTCTCCTCATACATGGGGTGCTCCTGCTGCATATGTTGATGAGTCATTTTATAAATGCCTCAGAGGTGGGTTTTAAAAAAAAAGCAATGAAGGTAAGGTGTCATACTACACAAAAGACAAAGAAAACTACCTTTCAGGGAAAGGAAAAAAAAGTGAGAGCTAAGTGAGAAAATATATACAACCTGTGAGTGCTGCTTGTCAGGGATTGTGCAATGAATATGGAAGATGGTATCCGTATATGTTTGGATATGTTATCCATTATGTTATTGGAATGTCCACATGGTATCTCATTCTGTTGAGGCCTGTGCAGAGTTGGACAATTATTTCTTGATCACTGCTGTTGAACTGGTGATAGGCATAATTTTTCTGGTGGTGCAGATGTTCTGTGTTTCTCCCTTGTTTCTGTACCTGCTCTTGATAGGTCTTGTGGCCTGATCATATTTTACACGTGTATCAAACTAGAATTCAGATCGGAGTTAAATGAGAGAAGGCTCTGGAATTGGCCAATTATAGTTTTGCAACCCTAGAAGGGTCAAAGGAGAATCAGTGAAAGAAGAAATTTACACCAGACTTCAAAGTGTTGTGGATAAACAGCATTGTAAACTTGATAGCTGACCCAAATGCAAAGATAAGAGAAGGTAGTAGGGGCTTTGAAAAAATGGAAAAATATGGGCTTGGTACAGTTAGCAGAATTGGAGAAATATCCATAAACATCTGCGTTTCAAATCAACTTGTCAGAGGAAGCATCTTTTAACATAAAGGAACATGTAAGGAAACATGGATATCACCAAACCATAGGACAGAAGATTGGATTGACCATATATGCATAAAGAAGTGTAGATGATTATTACATAATGTAGAAGCAGATGTGGCATCAGATCACCATTTTCTGTTAGTCAAAATAAAGGTGAAACTTAAAATGTACCAAATATACCTCTTCTCCAGGCTGATCCAGAAAGTATTTAAAAGTGCACCCTTGGCAGCTTATAGATGCTACTAAAATGTAAGAGACCTCCTGTGCCCCTAGAAATCAACAATGGCAGCCATTTTGGTGTAAAACAGGCTGATAAAATATTTTATCCAAACATGTAAGGTGTCATTTCAAAAAGTCATCAAGAATCGGAAACGTAACATGATATGCCCCATTATAAGCAAATGTTGCAGCAAAACTTACTTTGGCAAAACTGGTGAAGGACTAATAATAATAATAATAATAATAATAAATTCTTTAAGCACCAAACACGGCGCATAAGGCAGAAACCAGTGCTCTCCAGATTGTTCGTTGTGATGCCACTCCTCTTAGCTCTTGCACATTATTTAGGCCCAACGTTCTTCCTTCTCTTATTATTGTTCTTCTGAGTGTTTCTTTTGGTCTTCCTTTTTTCCTATTACCCTCAGGAACCCAAGTGAGCGCCTGTAGTGGTATTCTGTTGTTTTGCATTCGTAGGACATGACCGATATATGACCATCGTCTTTTCCTTATATAGTCGGACACATATTTCTGCCTAGAGTCTTCTCTTATTTTTCGATTAGTCTTGAATTCTTTCCAACTGATGTTCATGAGTTTTCTAAGACATTTGTTCTCGAATGTATTCAGCTTGTTCTCCAATGATTTTGTTATTTTCCAACTCTCACAGCCGTATGTTAACACTGAGATAACATTTGAATTAAACAGACGAAGCTTGGTATGTATATGTATGAAGGACTAGTTGACAAATTTTACCAGCATCATTTTGCTATTTCACATATGACACCTACACCTGTAGCATTCCATTTCAATAGTTCAGACCACCAGGGTGTCCTTGACATCCAGGTCACTGCAATCCTCAGATTACAGAAGTTGGTCTGATCTTGAAAACTATTTAATCTACCTCATGGGATGCCTTAAGCCCCATAGCTTAAACACCAAACACTCCGTTATCTGAGATATAAACACATGTTTTTCAGTATATGTATTTATATTTTGACGTGTGAGTAAATACACAAATTGTTACACACACACATGCCATACCTGTCAACTTGTACATTTTTGCCATACAGTGTACGTTTTTTTGGACACTTTTAGCAGTGAACGGCCGTACAGACTTGTACGGATTTTCTCAACAACAAAAAATCATAATATTTTCTAGCCCAGGTTTTTTTTTCAACCATTTTGTTTTGTTTTAATTCCGGGATTCGCGGAGTCTGTTTTTAAAACGAGGTCTCTCCCAGCAACCAATCAAATCCTTTAATACCCAACAATTCGGCAAAAACTTGGAATTCAGCCTCAGACACTTTCGGTTTTCAGCATGATATGACGTATTTTTAGTTATCTGTTATCAACCACGCTTGCCACCACACCCAGACGCCATTTTTTAAGAAAAAAAGCTAAGTACTTGGTTAAATATTGCTGTTGTTTTGCTTTGTTGCAATTTAATCGCTGTCTTAATCTTTCCAGGGTAATTTCCTAATACTTGTGGCAGAACGCTCAGCAGTGAATATGTGAATAATGTGTAAATTTTGTACCATTTAGAGTTAGTATTAGGGTTAACCCTAATACTAATCCTAACTCTAAATGGTACGAAACTACAAATAATATTATATACATATTCACTGCTGAGCGTTCAGCCACGAGTATTAGGAAATTACCAAAAAAAATTGTTTGCTTAAACTTTTCTGATTAAAGAGTAAATCCATACAATACTTTATTCCAGCGGTCGAGATCCGCTGCTTTTTTAAAAATAAAGTTGCGATCTATTATCACTGGTCTGCCAACTTTTAAATAATAATTTTGTAAATCTTTGGTAGTACGTTTTTTTTCCTATATTTGACATTCTGTTCATAATTTGGTTAATTGTTTTTTTTTTGCCGTTAGCTGTTTGTTTTGCTTCGTTGCATTTTTTTAACCCTTTCAGCACCAGTATGACGTACGACATAAATCTTCACAATTTTTGTCGCTGTGCCATACCGCGTACGTCACGGAAGTAGCGCGACACCTCGTTCCCATTCACCTATATGACGTACGGCATACGTCCTATTTTAAAAGCACCAGAACTCTTCTGTTTACAACCGTATCGGCAATTGCTGGGCATAATCGGATTCAGCATTAAAAAATCTGGAAATTAAGCTTGAAACAAACAAAATATTTTACTGCTAGCGAATACAGTAGAACTGATAAGTGATTTTACCAAAGCGAAAGTTCACAAACATGGACGCTGCCGTACTGCCGAACCATAAACATCTTGTGGAAAAAGAGCATGAAAATTCTTGTTTGGGTTGAATTTATTCAACTTGAATGATTCTGACAACTCTTTTTACTGAGATTCTGGTAATCTTTACCTTTAGTGCCGTCGAGTATGTTTAATATGTGTATTTTCGTACCATTTAGAGTTGAGGTTAGGTTTAGGGTTACCCTAATTCTAATGCTGACTCAATACACATATTATACATACTTGATGGCACTAAATGTAAAGATTACCCAGATTCAGGGTCAGAGTTTGTGTAGTCTGGTTCAGAATATACTTTTAATGGGTTTCCTTTTACGATAAACTGTTTACAGTCAAATTAAAAATATGACCCCTAAAATTACAATTATCCTGTCGTTCAGGGGAACGAACTAAGCTGAAAATGATGTTGTCATTTGGAATTAAAAACCCGTCGTTGCGAAAGGGTTAATCGTTCTCTTAATCTTTCCAGTTTAATTTTGACCATTTAAATATTTCCAATAAATATGTCATAATATTCTGTGTCGGCCCTACATAACTAGGAAAAAAAAGTTTGTTTGCGTAAACGTTGATGTTCTATTTTTCAATAAAGTGGCGATCTATTATCACTGGTCAAGCAACTTTTTAATAATAATTTTGTAAATTTTGGTAGCACGTTTTTTTTCTTCCTAGATTCGATACTCTGTTTATAATTACTTTTAGCTGTTTGCTTTGCTTCATTGTATTTTTTAATCGTTCTCTTCATCTACAAAGATTATTAGTTGAAATATTTCTGAGATGAAATTGCGAAATATTTACACGAGGCACGTTGGATAATTTAGTCAGCAAGGTTAATTACGCGGGAGCATGTGTGCAATTATCGTATGTTATTACTGCGTTTGTTTGGTTTGTTTAAATGAACATGAGTATCCCTTTTTTCCCTGTACAATGACAGGTGTCCACTCGCCAGTCTGGGTGTTTGTGCACGTTCTTATGTTTGAAAAAGCTGTATATATGATTTTCTTTTCTTTTTTTTTCTGAGCTAAACGGTGAGAAATGTGTACTTTACTCTTTTTGGTGGCAATAAAGGTTCTAAACCTAACCCTAACCCCTTATTACTTCGCCCCTGAAGTCTTTTTTTAAGACTGTATCTAACATATGTCCCGCTGTTCTTCATTTCAACCCGTTTCAACTAACAAGGTTGTAAAAGAAAGTTATTGTGTGGAAAACAATTAGTTACTGAGCATTTGTGTGCTGCACATTAAACTTAATGAGTGGCAGAATTTTTTAATGTGTTTGGTGGCTACACTTCTGTCCAGTGAAGTAGGAATGCTGTTTACAACACTGTTCTTCTACTCTACAATTATAATTTTGTTTACACGATAGATTCATATATTGAGGTCATTTTCATTACAATCAAAATACGTACAAATTCATAAGTGCAGCGTGTCATATTGATGATGCCCACAGGTACTCTTTGTGTATAACCTACTCAATAGGCCTACTGATTATAAATATAATCTCAGTTCGCATGAAAGTAACAGTTCCTTTGTTGTGATAATAAAAGTTTATTCATGACAAATAATAAAGTAATGTACTATTAACAATACAGATGATATGCATGTTTGCTGACTTACTTCTTAAAAACAACTTTCAATTTCAGACCGGTAGGCCTATAGGTGTACAAAAAAACTCTAGGCCCTACATCAAGAGTTAGTGATTTTACTTTTATTGTCTTTACTAATAATGACTGAATAATAATTTGTTACACAACACTGAAAGATATAAATATGTGCTTCTTATTGCTACCTACATCATACTTGTTATTATTATCGCAGTATATTTATTTTACAGATCAACAGCCGAGAAACATTAGCCTACCTCGGAGAGGGGACGACTAGTCCAGAGAAATCATGTTTCATAATGATGGTAAGTGCTTGTCTGTCATCAAGAATGACAGTTTGATAAAGTTAAAATACGTTTTACTTCAGACCCACCAGTCTACAATTATTATAAATAAAATATGTTTTAAGTAGCCTACATTAAACACGTTACGAGTTTCAGTTAGCGTAACTTTAAATCGACAAGATACATTTTTCGACACAAATTTCACTTTTTTTTTAAGCGTTGTTGACACACACATCTATTTTCGGATCTGAGCGTGATTCATATTTAAAAGAATTAGGCCTATTTAAAAACAGGACTAGCCTAAACAAAAAGCAGATACAAATGTATTCTGCGTTCCGAAAGATAAGAGTGAGTTATGGATACTTACTTCAAGATCACAAAATGTTTAATCTTACTCAGGAACAAATCCGCCATCCTTCGCCCAATATTTTGAACTATATTATTTACTAAGCACCGAGAAAAATCGAAAAAAAAAGCGTAATACATCCAGTAATGAATTAAAAGATAATACTATTTTTTGTAGTGATACTATAATTCAAGCTGTAACATTGAACCTTTGTTGGGTCAAAAGACAAGCATAAGCAACAGAAATAGATATTTAAAAAATAAGATATAAGACGAATATACCCAATGCAGTATTTTATTTATGATTGGGCCAAGGTCGTCTATGTTTTAGGACTGTCCTGTTTCTGTGGCCGAAAATTTCAAGAGAGAAGGCAGCAACTTTTTCAGAGTAGTTCCAGTGTGTTAATTGACGATGAAATATGTCTGATAGTGTGTCATATCCGTCATTAAAATCTAACGGACTGTGGAAGTGACTAGAACCCTGTTTTTAGTGTTTGATTCCCGTTTTCTTCGATTTACTTCCAATGTTTCGGAAATTCAACGTACTTCTTCGGCTCCTGATAATCAGAATGTAAATCACATCTTTGGAAGAAAAGAAAAAAAAAAAACAACTTTTTATTGAACGTTATTAAAAAATTACTGATAACTGACTATCCACTCTTATTCTATGCAATAAAGTGTAGGACATATTTATTTCCGGTTTTTCAATGTGTTTAATAACAACAATAAAAAGCGGTTCCTGTAGTGGTGTTTGATGGTATTGTATGATGGTGTTATTACTAAATGTAAATTGTATGAGGCCAGCTGTGAAGGCTCCTGAGATAAAATGTAGTGGTGAATTGTCAGAAGGCCTTTCTTGCTACCACTACGACCTCACACTTAATTTTTTTTAATGAATGTGGCTACGTAAAGTGTCTAGGGTAATGATGTGTAGTGTGGTGTGATAGTTTCTAAATACACCCACAAATAATTAAGAAGACTAATAATATTAACAAATGTTAAAATACACTGAACTAACTCAAGTGTGTAAAATTTTTTTGATAAAATTATATTACATTTATTTTGTTCTGGATCAATTTTTTAGGTTGACCAGAACTTTAAAAGATTTAGAGATTATGAAAGAAATGCATGGAATATTATATCATAAATGCAATAGTGTACATATATATGTACTATACTAGTTAGTTTTATTAAAATGTTCTAGTAGTCATCTACTTGGGAGGATAGTACTGTTTGTGCTGTTGGGGTGGCCTCATCACACCTGTCTATATTGACTACACAGTGTCCAGAAAATGGTGGGAATCTTTATGGGGTTCTTAGTAACTAAAGGGCGTTGGTGAAAGTCCAGCAGACCAGAGGCTCACTCATCTGGTAGTTGTCGCTCTGGTGCTGAAATCAGGTGGTCCCACCTCTCCGTGCTGGCGGGCAATAATGGTGGTCTCTGTCACAAATACTGCACAGATACACTCGAGTAAAGTCACCAACTGAATAGACACTGCTTTGTTGACGACAGAAACTCGCAGCTCTGCAATCAAAGTATGGGCCATGTGTCAAAATCTATTCTCTACCCACGTCTGGACACAACACTGACACAACAACCACATCATACAGACAGGTCAGATCTCTCTGACCAAACAGCACATTTACCATGGTGGTTTTACATCAGCTAGATCCTCCCAGACTATAGGTTCTGAAAAATATTTATTAGTTGTCTACCCTAAAAGAGGATAGGTAATATGTTTCATTATTCTCAACACTTGATCTGTCTTGCATAATCCTTGCTGGAGTTTATGTACATTGTTGGTCCCTAGACCCTGACTAGGGCGGGGGGTCCAGAGCAAATCCCTACTAGTTTGTAAGGCTAGATTTTGATATGGCAGTATCAAATCACTCGAACATGAAACAATATTCAAAATATATATAAGGAAATAATTTCAATCTTACCAGATTATGAATAAATAACACAGAATTGCTAGCAAAACTCAGCTGAGCTGCTGGCTATAGTATGGCGTCCCTAACTTTCTTTCACTTTCTTTCATATGGAAATCACCACACTTTAAAATCTGTGTCTATCACTGAACAACTGTTGAAGAATGGCCCCAAATACGCTCTGAGCGCTAATAATATGATTGTCTGTGGCCAATCACTGCCTAGTTTTACTTTAAATTCAAATTCCTACACTAAAGTCATTTCAGTCATGCTTCAGTCAAGTATGGATGGTTATCTGTTAGTCTGTCCGTCTCTACTTGTGTTTCTAAAAAAATGTGCTTGGTTTTTGAACCAACCTTTCTCTCCCCTCCAAAATTTTGTCGTTAAAAGTTATATTTAGACACAGCCACCACAATATCCCCTTTCCTCCATACCACGTAGATTTGAACACCTGCGTCCAAGGTCGTGGTTTTGTGTGCAAATTGCGACACTTTTAGATTCAATACAGTCTAGCGATGATGTGAACTACACTGTCTTTTGTCATTATCTTCAATATTATCTATCCGTTTGTAAAATTAAGACCATCTTAGTTCACTGCTCAGAATAGGCCATCCGGCCAGCTAATTTTTATATTCCTAACATTAATATTAAGAAAAAATTACTTTTTAATTTTTGTAATATTCCTAACATCTGCGTTTTACCGCTCCATTCAAATCAAAAGCCTGGTATCGCAAAACGTCCAATTCCGTACCTCGTGTCAATTTGGGGGACGTGATTTTTTTCTTTCCTCCATCCCCCCCAATTGCGTCTCCTAGCCTTTCCAGTCATATTTTTTTCCTTTTTGATCCGCCGTTCCCCTCCTGTCTAGCGAGTCAATTATTATGGAGGATGATGACCCGCGGTCTAGGCGATCATGTACTATTCGCAGCCTACGCATTATGTTTTTATCCTTAAATGTTATCTTTGGAGATATTTTACCGTTGTATCTCTGTCAATTTCACTACAGTTCCTAAAAAAAAAATATTCCGTTCAACCATTGATGTGTTTAATTATGATATATAGTGTTGTTAATTCAAGACAAGGGGTGAGGATAAGGGGTAGTTTGATGGGGTGATCGTGTGGATGATGACAGTTAATTGGTGGATTTGGTGTAATCTCAAACAGCAATGGGATTTCTCACTCCTTTTCACCTTGTTAACAACAGGGCAGTTATGGAAAACTTTACTTTTTTTTCCGTTCATTTTTTAAATATATTGTTATTGTGTGTTTGTTTCTTGGAAAGGTTACGTGAGCAGTGATGCCACAGCTGGGTATTTCTTACTTGATCTGGGTTTTTGGGCTTCCGTCTGGGTATCTGGGTAATTTTTTTCAAAATCTGCATTAATCTGGGTATATTTGACAATTGACATTTACAATGTATGTATATTCTGTGCACTGAGCATTATACGTTATATGTATATTATAATTAAATGTAAAACATTATGTGCTATATATTTTTTATTCCACTTAAATTTAATTCTTGTTTTTAACCACATCAATGACGTGGTTTTTTTTACTCGTTTACATCAGCTATCTATTTCCTGTTATTCTGTTAATGGCTGTCATCTGCAATACTCGGTCATTTTTGCGATGCGTTATAAAGTCCTCTTGTTATATTTTAGACTTAAGCAGATAAACAGCATATTGATATTTTTTTGTTATTATAAAATTATAAAATGAGCGATGATGAAGGTATGCTTGGTAATTGTAGCAGCATGATGACACACACGCCACCGCGTAAAAAAGTGAAGCCATGGTATCAGCAGGCTTTTTGTGTGGAATGGCTAACAGACAGCGAACTGAAGGATTGGATAAAGCCGGACTCTGGTAATCGCTATGCTGCGATTTGTACGGTCTGTTCCTGTACATTAACTAATGCCAACAAAACAGCTTTATTATTGACACATAAAAGCACACAGAAGCACATGAAAAACTTCGAAGCCAAAAGCAAAACTCTGAACATTAACAAGTTTTTCATCAAACCAAAAGAGCCATATCTCCAAGACAATTTTGCTAAAGCGGAGATAGTGTTGTCGGCTTTCATGGCAGAACATAATACTCCGTTTTCGCAAGCTGATAATTTGATTGAATGTTGCAAGCAGATATTTCCAGACAGCACAATTTCTCAAAATATGTCACTGAAGCGCACCAAGGCAGCCTATGTGATGCAGTACGGCATTGCTCATTTTGAGCGGCTTGAAGTTATAAACATTTGCAGAAATCAGAAATTTTATATAATCGTTGATGAGAGTACTGATATTTCTACGAACCAGATGTTGGCAGTCGTTTGCGATTCTGTGACACAAAAACAAAAAAAGTAGTTGATTCATTGTTAGACCTCATTGAGGTGGAGGATGGGACTGGTCTTGGCATGTTTACAGCTGTTAAGAAATTGTTGAGCACGCATGAAATCCCGCTCAGTAACGTCATTGGTTTTGCTGCAGACAACTGTGCCGCTATGATGGCGACTTCAAGTGGTTTACAGGCACATCTGAAGAAAGAGATTCCACATGTCTTTGTTCTCGGCTGTGTTTGTCATTCATTTGCACTTTGTGCAAATGCTGCCAGCAACCACCTACCGTCTTGGCTTGAAATTTTCATAAAGAATGTCTGCTTCTATTTTTCGCGTAGTAGTAAAAGAAATCTCCAGTTCCAGTTAATACAAGATGTAGTTCAGGCCCAGAAACATAAATTGTTGAAGCTGTGTGAAACACGCTGGCTGTCCCGTGAAGCAGTCATTGAGAGGATCCTTGAGCAATGGGATGCTCTGCACTTGTATTTCCAATCCGAAGCTTCAGTGGACAACGTCGACGGTGCGGGGCAAATCCTGCAGACGATGAACACTGTTGGCACGAAGCATATGCTTCTATTTGTCGGCTACATACTGGGTAAAGTTAACGTCATGAACATGGAATTCCAGTCCGAGAACTTCCGTCTTCACAAAATGTACGCGAGTGTAACAAGAGAGTATCGTTTTCTTCTCAGTATGTTTATTCTTCTTCTTCTTCCGTCCTTAGCCAAAGACCGACCAAGCAGTCAGAGGCCATCACGCCTTGTGGCGTCTTAAGGGCAACAGCAGATTGATTTTCTCTGTTGTAGTTTCCCATCACGCCTAGCGGCGTCTTTAGGGCAACAACAAATAGATCCATCTGCCGTTGTTTCCGTAATCGGTGTGACAAGCCAACGGGTGATCAGCCCATTGGGCAGTATGTTTATTAGGCAGGAAGTATTGCAGCATGAGCATCGCACCCTTGCCGACATTGATCCTTCGGATGTACAGGTGCACAAGAAACTGAATTACATTGAGCTGGGTGGACAATGTGAAGCGCAGTTAATGCGACAACCGTTACGAGATAAAGAAGTCCAGTTTCGCAAGGATGCATTGGCATACCTGGTTGATCTTTGTACTCAAATACGACGCAGGTTCCCACTTGAACAAAACAGTGTTCTGGCGCAAATGCAGCTGTTGGATCCAAAGTAAGCTCTCGATATCAACAAACCTTCTGTCATTCCATTAGCAGCGCAGTTCCCAACAGTTGTTTCAGAAGAGAGCCTTGATCGTCTGTCTGATCAATGGCGAGAACTGGCATCGTACCGAAAAGATCTTGGACATCTAGTGGACGAGGATCCGCCCGCATTCTGGCTGGGACTGCAACAAGTAACAGATGCTAATAACCAGAAGAAATTTGATGTTTTGGCTGACCTCATGTGCATGCTTATGGCACTACCTCACTCCTCAGCATGCGTCGAAAGAGTGTTTTCGAAGGTTAACTTAGTTAAAACTAAACAAACCAACAAGCTTTTGTGTGAAACAGTTTCCAATAGAATACTAGCCAAGCAAGCAGTTGTCAAAGACGGAGTTTGTCATAAGTTTAATCCTAGTAAAAGCGTGGTTGAAGATGTGCGTGAAGGACGTTGTCGGCATAGATATGCAAAGATTTTGGAACTTCACAATCAAGATTCCACGTTGTCAATTCATGCATATGATCTTGGCGAAGGAGAATTTGTCGACATGGATGCCGAGTCTATGACAAGTGACATTTTTCAACAGTAACAAGTTACAACTACAATTTTATATTTAATTTGAGGAACATTTTGTTAATGTAACTAATGTAAGCATATTACTGTTAAAATATCTCATTTTCAAGAGTTCATATATTGGGGTGTTATTAAAATCATTTTTATTTAATTGTGAATTTTTGGTAATAAAAAAAAAATTTAAAAAAATGAAGAAATACATAAAAATTGGTAGAACACAGATTATTTGTGCTAAAGATGCACATAAAAGATTATGTAAGCATCGTGTTTCCCGTGTATTTGAGGCATAAAATAATCTGGGTATTTCTGGGTTTTTTTTAGGAGAGCATCTGGGTTTATCTCTAGAACTTGAGTGGCAACGCTGTACGTGAGACACACACGTACACAATTTTGGTTTTGATTTACTCTATTTCGGCTGAGTGGAAGAGGGGGGAGAGAAGTTACTATGTTGTCTTGAATTTATTACACTATATATCCTAATTATAACGCATCGAGGGTTGAACGGGATACTTTGTTTAAAAAAGATAACAGCCCTATAGAGCCACCATGCTACGGGATTGAAAGATCTGCTAAACTCTCTTGAAAGACTGGCGAATGGCTTCAGCAAATGCACAATCCAGGCAACGAGGAGGCAGACAAACCTGCTAAAGGAAGGAAGAGCGTTACAGCAAAATGATATAGGGACACTTTATGAATGGCAAAAAAAAACCAAAACATGGGAAAAAGAACACCTAGGCCTGTGATTTTCAACCTTTTTCAGATCACTGCATACTGAACAAGGTCTAAAAATTGTCAAGGCACAACTTTTTTTTTTTTAAAGGAGATATTTTATCATTAAAAATGGAGTATTTAGATCGTGTTTAAAAGTTTAATCATTGTGTTGTTTAAAAAAAAAATCGTATTGATCTGGATTTCAAAATATTGAAAAAAAAAAAATGTATATTCATATTATTTTTACCTTCTCCTACACTCTCGCGGCACACCAATGTGCCATGTCACACCGGTTGAAAGCCACTGACCTAGGCCGTATAAAACATTAGCCTATCATCAACTGTCTAGACGAGACCCGGTCATCTTTTTCCGGCTACGCATTGACACAACATATTGAGGTACTATCTATACCACATGTACAGAATTTGTACAACAGATCTCTGCACCTGTGGCATCAGCCTCCTGACAGCCGAACATCTGCTGCAGTCCTGCTCAATATACGGCACTGAACGGAGTAACAAACAACCTACTTCTCTCCACCGAAAACAATTTTTAGATGTCAAGAACTTTGAGCTGACCACTGCCTTTATTAAAGTCATTAATGTGGACGTCTGAGGGCGAACAAGGAAGAAAAAGAAGAAGAATTCGAGATAATAATTTGATTTCCAATATCTAAAAATGGTATCATCTACCCACTCCACTTAGTGCAATTAGAGTTAATGAACATTTTTTAAACTGTGTAAATATATATGTGTGTATGCTATCTTCTTTAAAAAAAAAAAAAACCCCTTTACTTGTTTTAGGAGTGTCATAATCCAGTAAAGTTTGCTGTATATTACATTTATCTGCAACCCCCCTCACCCCCGCCCTCCACCCCCCACCACCCCCCCCCCCCCCCCCCACCCCCCCCCAACAACACGTTGCTCAGCTGAATATCAATGCGTTTCATAAATTTCTTGTATTTTTATAAAGTATCCCGTTCAACCCTTCATGGGTTATAACTAGGACAAATGGTGTACTAATTCAAGAAAATAAAGTCAGATTTCCAATATCCAAATATAGTAGCCTACCTTCCCCCCCCCCCTCCACGCAGTCCAAATAGGGTGAAGCAAAACAAAATTTATGTAAATGTTTTTTGTGTGTGACCTCCCCTTTCTAACAAACAAACAAACAATAAAAATAAAAAAAACAAACGAATAAAAAAAAAACACTAAAATGAAGTCTCTCATAACTGCCCTGCTGTTAACAAGGTAAAAAGGGGTGAGAAAGCCCGAGTGTGTCCGAGATTACATCAAATCCACCAATTATCTGCCATCAGCCATTCAAGCACCCCATCAGACTACCCCTTTTCCTCACACCATCAATGATTAATTTTAATTCTTGTTATATACTGTTTTACTATATTGTGCAATTCTCTAGGTCAGCGGTTCTGTGGTCCGCGGACTCCGGGGGGGTGCGGGGGGGGGGGGGGGCGCGGCGCGCAATTTCCTCACAGGGCGTCCGCGAAGGCTTGAAGAAATGGTATGAGCTTTTACAGTTAAAATAGAAAGAAAGAATGAATGAATGAAAGAAAGAAAGAAAGAAAGAAAGAAAGAAAAAGGAACAGAATCTTAGTTTCTCTCGCTTGTTTGTGTAAAACTTGGCTTTTCTAACCTACCGCCTTCATTAAAAACAAACAAAAGTAAAAATCGGTCACGACAATAACTGTTTGATAGCAAAAAATGTACTCAGCACTTGATTCTTCTGCACGCGGTGAGAACATACAAGTGAATGACGCTGAGTGGCTGAGTGACATTTCTTGCTACCGCGAATACAGCCAGAAGCCGCCTTCGTAGCTGCACCGAACTCCACGTTGTCCACTTTCTCGGATTGTCTATTGCTTCCCATAATTCTCTAGCTGTGTCGAGAATGTTCTCGAAGAAATTCATGTATAAAAGGAAGACCGTGTTCGCGGGAAGAGAGATTCGGAGTCAGTCAAAATGATCGTGTTTCTTCGTTGATTTCTGCGAATAAAAACGTTTTGTTGTTGTCGGGTAAAGTGTCCTTTCGATTTTATCGCGGTGAATTTCGTAACAATACATTTTGGCTGAGCCTCAGGATGGATCGCTGGCTGAATTTGAAAGGTAAAATTACTGATGATGTTGATGAGGGTGCATCATGTTCAAAGCAAAATGAAGCTTTTTCCAGTCATCTTAAAAAGTGCTGCCGTTATAGCATGGAATATTTGTCGATTGCCTTCACGTGTACAGGCCCAGAAGACAAGCAACTACCACAGTGTGTGTTATGTTACGATATATTGTCCAACGAGGCTATGAAACCGTCAAAACTGCGAAGACATTTCGATACTAAACATAAAGAACATGCCACAAAGAGCAACGATTTTTTTCAAAAGTAAGGAGCAGGAGCTTCGGGAAAGTAAGAAAATGGTAAAAAAGACTGCAACTGGTTTGTAACAATAAAAATGCAGTGAAGGCCTCATTTGAAGTTTCTCAACTAATAGCAAAAACAGGAAAACCGCGCACAATAGCTGAAGAACTTACATTACCTGCTGTAGTAAAGTGAATCCGTATCACAACACGCTCAAATTCCCCACTCAAAAGGAACTAGCTATCGTAATTTTAAATCTATAAATAACTACAGTATTTGAAATTTGTCTGAGGGCCCAGTCAAATTTACCGCCAACATTTAACTGAGAGTATTTGAATTTTTCTAAGAAAACAAGTTAAAAGTTACCACCCTTCCCCCCAAACACACCCACCCTAATATTTATCGATGAACGAAGTAAAATTTAACAACCAATCAAATCGTTACCTCCTTTTTTTGTAGGGACAAGAAAAGTTGGTTGAAGTGGAAATAATACCTAATTTGGGTTTTTGACCGAACTTAAATAATTTATTTCGTGATAACTAAAGATACTTAAAATGCAAGGGATATCTCAAATTATAGCGCTGATATTGCATAACATATACACATAGAGATTCCCTCGTATAAAATTATCTTGACGTAGAAAAATTTAATTTAGTAATATTTTAACATCAGGTTAAGATTAAATTTAATTACAAAAAAATTAACCCCATTTGAATACAAAGGAATAAATAAAGGAAAATATATAGAACGATGGAGAATAATGGGCTGTTTAATTATCACTTTTGATAATTAAAATCGGTTCTCAAATAACTATGATATAAAATAAACAAATTCGGTCAGATTAGACAAACACGCTTTAAAATGCTCAAATTCTATAGCCTAGGAAAAGTTAATTTTTTAACTCGTCATCCGATTGGTCGAGTGTAGTGGGATAAAAATTAACTACTGCTGGTTAGTTCCGCCATTTGATCATAAGCGTGCATACCAAGCTAACATGTTCAGTACGAGTCAGAAGGACAAGCTTTTGCCGTCTGGACTTAAGGATCAGTGTGATAGCCATTTACGGTTGGTTAGCTTGTGTATGTGAAGATTCTTTACTTGAGGGTTGATTTACCAAGTACTAGTTGGTGCAGAAACCTGGGAGAAGAACACGAGGAAGTTGAATGCTCACAATATAACTTGCAGCTACACTCCTCCTCTTGGTCCATGAAGCACAACGTTTGGTGAACCTGAACACTTATGAGCCAACTGTATCTATAAAGTTCAAGATAAGTCCGTTACATCCGGCACTTGATGGTTCATCCAACTCAAATTCCAAATCATAATAATAATAAACTTTACCTTGGAGGGATGAAAACAACAGACCTTCCAATTACAGAATAGTGATATTATCAAGCATAGAAACAAGAACGGGGTGTAGACATTTCAGTGACTTGTTTTGTTTAAAAGACATGGACAGATTTTCCAACTTATTTATTTCTATTTTGTAATAAACATTTTCTTGAGTTTGAAAGTCCTGACAAAAGATTAATGTTCAGGACCATTAAAATTATAAATATGAATTGAAAACAGTCTTGCTGAATTGTCATTAAAGTTAAAGTTCTGTTTTTGAAATTCATACTGTTAAAATACATTACCCTAGAAACTTTGCCAAATAACAAAACACAGATAGCATACTCTTGGTGAGATCTCAAGAGGTAGCGGATAGGGACCCAGAGAACTTCAGCATCATCATTCTTTACTCTGGGAACTTACATAGCTGGACCTCACCTTGAATGTCTATACACCCTTGCTCTTTTCAGAGAAGGGGGGTATTACTTATAAGACCAGTCTCTTATCTGGCACTATCCTGGTATCCTCTGATACATCTATTTGTCCAGGATAGCTTATAATTATTAACATCTAAACCTCTGATACCACATATTGGTGTCCTGTCCGGGATTATTTTACCACCATACCCTGGGGCTCTTATTGTAGAAATAAATAAACATAAAATACAATTAATCAACTTGTGGTGAAATTGGATGAGCTGTCATTGCCTATAGTTAATTAAGTTAGTAATATTTGCTAATTTATGATATAAGTTGTAATAATTTGTGTACAAGTGAGAGAATGGCAGACTTGGCCAAATTTAGATCTGCTACAGTGCAGACGGCAAAAGATCTTGGCATGAGTGGGGACGTTCTGATTCAGTATGTTACTACTGAATGTGATAAATTTATAGATAGGGAAGATAGGAGGCTAGCTGAAGAGAAAAGATTAAAATTAGAAGCAGATAAAGAAGTTAGGAAATTGGAGGCTGATAGGGAGGCTGAGATTAAAAGGTTACAGTTAGAGGAAAAGAGATTGCAGATGGAGGCTGAAAAGGAGGAAAAGAAATTGCAGAGAGAGGAAGAGGCTAAAAGATTGCAGATGGAAGCTGAAAAGGAAGAAAAAAGATTGCAGATGGAGACTGAAAAGGAAGAAAAAAGATTGCAGATGGAGGCTGAAAAGGAAGAAAAGAGATTGCAGATGTAGGCGGACAAAGAAGAAAAACGATTGCAAAGAGAGCATGAGTTACGACTAAAAGAAATGGAACTTCAAGGACATATTCCAGAAAATGGAAACAGCCCATCTACCTCTGACACTGGTGCAAGTCAGGGGGCCTCAAATTCAGCCATGAATTTTCACTTACATCCTTTTGTAGAGAAAGAAGATGAGATCGAGTCCTATCTCAGTAGATATGAGAGATTAGCTACTAACTATGGGTTAGAGAAGGAGAAGTGGAGTTTAAAATTATCCCAAGGGCCTAGGGGAACATCTTATGAAGTCTTTGCAAAATTGAGTAGCGAAGATCAAGAAGATTATGATATTCTAAAACATCATCATCATGTGACGTATTCTTTCCAGAACGTTGTCTCCATTACAGCTGCTCTGAACGCATCACGATTGTGGGCAAGTCGACCTGCATCAGCCAAAGACAAGTTCAGACTCTCTGTGATGTCCTGGGTCCACCGTCGTCTAGGTCGACCCCTTCCCCTTTTCCCAGGGACCATGCCTTCCATCACTGTTTTTTCCAGACTATTATGTCTTTTTATATGACCGAAAAATTTCAGCTTCCTTATTGCGATGGTATTTAGGAGCCAATGTTCCTGTACGTTTAGTGAGTGCAGTACTTCTCTGTTGGTCTTTTTTTCTGTCCAGGGTATTCTCAACATCCTTCTGTAGCATTTCATTTCGAATGATGTAATCTTGTTTGCAACTGTTTTATTGAGTGTCCAAGTCTCGCAGCCAGTTGTAACTTTGTTTCTTTGCTTATGCCTTGCCATAAGTTTTTCATCTGTATTAGTTTATGTGAAGCAATTGCAAGTCTTCTTTTAATTTCTACTGCACAGTCTCCAGAGCTGTTGATGATTGATCCTAAGTATTCGAATTCATTAACACTTTCCAGTTCTTCGTTATCAATTTCAATGTCTGGTGTGGTCTTTACTTTGTCTGTTGTCAATACTTTGGTCTTCTTGGTGTTTAGGTATAGATTCTGGGCCTCGCTGTGATTTTTGGTGGACAGAATTAGTTGTTCAAGTCCTTCTGGGTTGGTCGATAGGAGGACTGTGTCGTCAGCATATCTGATTTCCGGGATCTGGTACCCGCCGATGTTAAATGAGTCAAACTCAGTGTGTTCTTGGTCATCTCTTACGTTTCTCATGATATTCTTGGCATAAATGTTAAACAGGTAAGGGGAAAGGGTACAGCCTTGTCTTACTCCTTTCTGTACTTCAAACCATTCTGATGTTTCCCCCTCTATTCTTACGGCTGCCTGTTGTTCTTGGTACAGCAGTGCGATGAGTTGTATAAGGTGGTTTGGGAATCCCATATTTTTCATAATAGCCCATAACTGCTGATGTTGTACACAATCGAAAGCTTTGGTGTAATCAATGAAACAGGTATGTAGGTCAACGTTGAATTCTCTACACTTTTCTATGATGATCCTCATGTTAAATATATGATCTCTAGTGCCTCTACCTGGTCGAAAACCCGCTGTACTTCGTTTATTTCTGTTTCTAGCTTTTGTTGCATCCTTTTCATTATGATTTGTAATAGTATTTTGCTGGCATGGCTTATAAGCCATGGCTTAAAAGCCATGCATATCAACATTCTAAAACAAGCTTTGTTAATTAGATACGAGAAGAATGGTGAATTTTATAGGAAGAAATTTAGAACTGCTAAGCTACTGTCTGGGGAGACCTACCACCAATTCTCTGCCAGACTAGAAACCTATTTGGAGAAATGGACTGCTCTGGGGAAAACCCAAGATCTGAAGGAAATGATTATGATGGAGCAGTTAAGAGAGTTCATGGCTCCAGACCTGAGAAAATTTATCATGGAACAAGGTGCAGAGAGGTTGTGGGAGATTCTCAATGTTGCTGAAAGATATCAGACAGCCCAGTCAGAAGTAGCTGGAATTAAAAAGAAACAAGCAGAAAGTAATAAAACCCCACAAAACCAGAATAAGTTTGATAATAGGGATCAAACACATAGGTTTAAACCAAATTATGATTGGCCAATATTTGATCATAGAGACAGAAACCCTCAAGTAAATGAAAAGAAACCCTACAGACCAGAAGGAAAATGGTGTAAGATTTGCAAGTTAAATAATCATTACACAAAAGACTGTAAGAAGAAAAACGCTCCATATTTCACTGCATGCCTTAAAACAGGAAACAAGGGAAAGAAAGAACTGTCTACAGGACAGCAAGAACCTCATCATCCCCCTGTATGTGAAGAAGTAGTATGTAATGGGGCCACTATCAAGTGTCTTTATGATACTGGATTGGATTTTGACTCAGTCGTGAGTTCTAACCTAGTGCACCCAGATCAATATACCACAGAAACAGTGGTGATACAAGGAGCAGCTAAGGATATAGCAACAATGACACTTCCCATTGCAAGGATAAATGTGAAAACTCGCTATGTGGAAGGAGTGATTAGAGCAGCATTGATAAATGAACCAATCTACCCTCTGATATTGGGGTGTAAATATGTGTTTTTGGGAAGTCCCAAAAGACCAGTGATTATGGCAGCAGTACAGACCGGGTCACAGTCAAGGAAGGAGGAAGAATACCCAATAAATACTCATCCAGAAGAGATGAGGAAGGCACAGGCTGAGGATGTCATTAAAGCCGTGTTTCAGAAAACTACCCAAAAGCCATACCCCTCCAAACAAAGGAGAATTTTATATGAAGAATAAGCTGATATATAGGAAGGCTAGAACAGGATCAAATGGTCATGGACAACTAGTTCTTCCTTCTTCATATAGGGAAAAGGTGATGGAGTTAGGACATGTTATTCCCTTCAGTGGTCATATGGGGATTAGCGCCACAGGACAACGTATAGCTTGTCATTACTTCTGGCCAGGGATAACTGAAGATATAAAAAGATATGTAAAATCCTGCCCAGAATGTCAAAGGGTCGCTCCAAAACATTGGACTGCATCTGCAACTCTTGGTGAAATGCCAATCATGGGAACCCCTTTTGAGAGAGTTGCAATGGATATTGTTGGACCTCTCACACGAACCAAGAGGAAAACAGTTACATTCTTACTCTGGTGGATACTTGTTCTATGTGGGGAGAGGCAGTAGCCATGTCATCAATCGACTCCAAACATGTGGCAGAGGCGTTACTTACAATATTCACAAGGTTAGGATTTCCCCACCAGATATTGACTGATAATGGATCACAGTTCAAGGGGAAACTAACTGAGGAAGTTTTCAGGATCTTTCAAGCCAGGCATTTTCACTGTAGTCCGTTTCACCCCAAGGGAACAGGCAAGTGGAAAGGTTCAACGGGACACGTATTTCTATCCTGAGAAAGTTGGCACATGAAAAACCTGACACATGGGATCAATACTTACCCGCGGCCTTGTTTGCTTATCGGGAAGTCCTCCATAATTCAACAGGAATGGCACCGGCAACTCTGTTATTTGGCCGGCCCATTAAAGGTCCATTGGAAGCCTTATTGAGGACATGGACAGATGAAAAGGCAGAAGAGACTGTAACCTCATCATATCAGTATGTGAACGAGTTGACCACTCGGTTAAAAACTGGCTGGAAATTAGCAAATGATAATCTGAGAAAAGCCAGAAAGAAGCATGCTGAGTATTATAACAGGAAAGCGAAGGATAGGGAGCTTGCTGTGGGGGAGAAGGTGCTTCTTCTGTTACCCGGCGGCAGCAACAAACTTCAGATAGGATGGCAAGGTCCATACACAGTTTTAGAAAAGGTATCTAGAACTAATTACAAGATAGACAAAAAGGGAAAGGAAAAAGTCTATCATGTGAACCTCCTCAAGAAATATCAGGATAGAAGAGTTTTGGAAGGTGCACATTTAATGACCTTGGCCACAGCCACTGAAATGAAAAATGAACCATTCACCTCTTATGAATACCCCATGAAACCATGTGAAACTCCTGCACAGGTAAAAGTTAGCAATCATCTGACAAAAGGACAGAGGGAGTGGATTCAGAAGGTTCTGGAGAACCATACAGACGTGTTAACGGACAAACCGGGACACACTAACTTGTTGGAGTATGATATGAAGTTGCTAGACCCAACACCCATCTGTATGAGAGCATATACTATCCCATTCGTGAAAGAGCAAGCATTAAAAGGAGAGATAGAGTATCTGTTACAAGAAGGAATTATTTCTCACAGTGAATCTCCTTATAACTCCAGTGTGGTATTGTTGAGAAAACCACCTGGGGAACATAGACTGCATAGATTACAGGAAACTGAATGCTGTCACAGAAAGTCAGGTGGATCCATTACCTGATACTAATCAACTGTTTGCCAGATTGAATAAGGCAAAATATTTTTCCAAGGTAGATCTCAGTAAGGGATATTATCAGATTCCAGTGAAGCCTGAGATTCGACCTTATCTGGCGTTTAGCACCTCGGAAGGGCATTATGAGTTCAGTATGTTACCTTTTGAATTAAAGAATGCTCCGAGTGTGTTTTCTAGAATGATGAGAAAACTATTGGATCCTCTTAAAAATCCATGTATTACCAATTTCATGGATGACATTCTCATTGCCACGGAAACGTTTGAGGAACATATAGACTCACTAAATATGTTATTTGACAGACTCAGGGAGGCAAATCTGACTGCTAGACCCACCAAATGTTGTACTGGATGCAGGGAATTGGAATTCATGGGACACACATTTGATATCAGGGTAGCATGACCCCTGATCCCAAGAACTTGGAGAAGTTACAGAGAGCACCCAGACCACAGACTAAGAAGGATGTGAGATCATTTGTCTCACTGTGTGGATTCTATCAAAAATATATTCAGAATTTTAACTCTGTGTGTGCTCCTCTGACAGACCTAACTCTTAAAGGGAAGCCATATAAAATAGAATGGTCGACAGAATGTGAGCTGGCATATAATGAGCTGAAACAAAAACTCAATAGTAAGCCCATATTGCAACAACCTGATTTGAGTCAGGAATTTGTGGTGAGAACGGACGCTAGTAATGTGGGATTGGGAGCCACGTTGTTACAAAGGTCCTCATCACCAGAAGGAGAATTGAACCCTGTTGCGTATGCCAGCCGCAAATTGAACAGAGCGGAACAAAAGTACTCAACTGTAGAAAAAGAATGTTTGGCCTTAGTTTGGGCAATAAAGAAATTCCAGATTTATTTGTATGGTAGGCATTTCATTGTCCAAAGCGATCATCAGCCCCTGGTTTTCCTTGCTCAGGCAAAACATGGTAGTGCACGATTGCTAAGGTGGTCTCTTCTCATACAATCTTACTCGTTTACCATTGAGTACATTCCTGGATCGCAGAACGCTGGGGCAGATTTCTTGAGTAGGCACCCACCTGCATGAATCCAGGATCGTTCGTTTGTTCGTTCTTTTATCTGCTATGTTGCTGTTATATCCTGTTCAACCTGAAAGTTGGTTATAATTGGGGTATATTGTGTGTTAGGTTCTTCGGTGCTAGTCGTCTGTTAGTCCTGAAAAGGACTGGTCCTAAAAAGGACCACTAGCTGACTGTCTGGATACTTCTTCGTTGCTTGTCTGTTTATGATGTCGTATCCAGGATCATACTAAAGCATAGTTGAGTCAATTTGAACGTGATTGTATACGGATATGAAAGCTGCACTAGTGGTTCGCGCTTTTCAAACGGGGGAGATATGTAGTAAAAAGAATCCGTATCACAACATGCTCAAATTCCCCGCTCAAAACGAACTAGCTATCGTAATTTTAAATCTATAAATAACTACAGTATTTGAAATTTGTCTGAGGGCCCAGTCAAATTTACCGCCAACATTTAACTAAGAGTATTTGAATTTTTCTAAGAAAACAAGTTAAAAGTTACCACCCTTCCCCCCAAACACACCCACCCTAATATTTATCGATGAACGAAGTAAAATTTAACAACCAATCAAATCGTTACCTCCTTTTTGTGTAGGGACAAGAAAAGTTGGTTGAAGTGGAAATAATACCTAATTTGGGTTTTTGACCGAACTTAAATAATTTATTTCTTGATAACTAAAGATACTTAAAATGCAAGGGATATCTCAAATTATAGCGCTGATATTGCTTAACATATATACATAGAGATTCCCTCATATAAAATTATCTTGACGTAGAAAAATTTAATTTAGTAATATTTTAACATCAGGTTAAGATCAAATTTAATTACAAAAAAATTAACCCCATTTGAATGCAAAGGAATACATAAAAGAAAAATATATAGATGATGGAGAATAATGGTTTATTATCACTTTTGATAATTAAAATCGGCTCTCAAATAACTATGATATAAAATAAACAAATTCGGTCAGATTAGACAAACACGCTTTAAAATGCTCAAATTCTATAGCCTAGGAAAAGTTAATTTTTTAAACTCGTCATCCGATTGGTCGAGTGTAGTGGGATAAAAATTAACTACTGCTGGTAAGTTCCGCCATTTGATCATAAGCGTACATGCCAAGCTGACATGTTCAGTACGAGTCAGAAGGACAAGCTTTTGCCGTCTGGACTGAAGGATCAGTGTAATAGCCATTTACGGTTGGTTAGCTTGTGTATGTGAAGATTCTTTACTTGAGGGTTGATTTACCAAGTACTAGTTGGTGCAGAAACCTGGGAGAAGAACACGAGGAAGTTGAATGCTCATAAAGGGACCTCAAGACGCAGCAATAGAGACCGCAGTCAGCGACTCATAGCTTGACTGCCTGCGTCAGGACCAGCGAACCAGAGCTGGTCAAGACCGCACTCCACCTCCACGTGGTGGTCCTGGAAACAGTCTGCAGCTGTGCAGTCTGGCTGAGCGAGTGTGGATCGAAATGGGAAGGCAAACCCGGTCCTAAAAATGCCGTGCAGAAGTCGGATGTGTCGACCGAAAGGTGCAGATGTCACAGCTTAGGCGTAAACAGACACAACGCAACCACCGTCCTTTTCAGGACGAACGAAGAAGAAGAAGAAGAAGAATGCTCATAATATAACCTGCAGCTACACTCCTTCTCTTGGTCCAGGAAGCACAACGTTTGGTGAACCTGAACACTTATGAGCCAACTGTATCTATAAAGTTCAAGATAAGTCCGTTACATCCGGCACTTGATGGTTCATCCAATTCAAATTCCAAATAATAATAATAATAATAATAATAATAATAAACTTTACCTTGGAGGGTTTGAAAACAACAGACCTTCCAATTACAGAATAGTGATATTATCAAGCATAGAAACAAGAACGGGGTGTAGACATTTCAGTGACTTATTTTGTTTAAAAGACATGGACAGATTGTCCAACTTATTTATTTCTATTTTGTAATAAACATTTTCTTGAGTTTGAAATTCCTGACAAAAGATTAATGTTCAGGACCATTAAAATTATAAATATGAATTGAAAACAGTCTTGCTGAATTGTCATTAAAGTTAAAGTTCTGTTTTTGAAATTCATACTGTTAAAATACATTACCCTAGAAACTTTGCCAAATAACAAAACACAGATAGCATACTCTTGGTGAGATCTCAAGAGGTAGCGGATAGGGACCCAGAGAACTTCAGCATCATCATTCTTTACTCTGGGAACTTACATAGCTGGACCTCATCTAGAATGTCTATACACCCTTGCTCTTTTCAGAGAAGGGGGTATTACTTAAAAGACCAGTCTCTTATCTGGCACTATCCTGGTATCCTCTGATACATCTATTTGTCAAGGATAGCTTATAATTATTAACATCTAAACCTCTTATACCACACCTGCTGCAAAAATCATGGTTTCTGCATTGATCAATAGAAAGCTGCTAAGGACTTTTCCTTAATACCTTTGTCAAATGACACAGTTAAGAACCGAATTCACCACTATACATTGGATTTGTGGACTACGAAAAGGCATTTGACAGTGTAGACAGAGAATCACTTTGGAAATTGATGAGGCATTATGGAGTTCCCCTGAAGATCATTAATTTAATAAAGAAAACGTATGAAGACATGACATGCAGAGTTCTTCTGAAGGACAGCTTACAGAACCGTTTGGAAAAAGAATGGGAATGCGACAGGGATGCCTCTTGTCTCCATTTCTTTTCTTACTAGTAGTAGACTGGGTTATGAGAACATCGACAACACACAACAGAAATGGAATCTAGTGGACTCTGGCTAAGCAGTTGGGTGATCTGGATTTTGCTGATGACTTAGCTCTTCTGTCCCATAACCATAATCAGACGCAAGACAACATGAAAATTCTCGATGAGAGGTCACAACAAATGGGCCTGAAAATACACAAGGAAAAGACAAAAGATTATGAGAATAAATGCAAGAAATGGTAACAAGGTTGAACTTGAAGAAACACCACTAAAAAATGTAGAAACATACACAAATCTTGGCAGTAATATAGACACAGTTGGAGGGACAGACAGTGATAGCAAAATAAGAATACATAAAGCAAGAGGACCTTTCATTGCATTGGGAAACATATGGAGAACAAGAGAAATCAACACGAAAATAAGAATCTTCAACTCAAATGTCATCAGTCCTATTGTATTCATAACCCTTCACTCCCAAAGGAGCATAGGCATTCAACAAACACATGCCAAGTTCTCCTGTCACGTGCCATCCGCTCAAGTTCTTTCCATGTTTTCTTCATCATTTTCACCTCTGTATCCAGCTCTCTTCTGCATGTGCTTCTTGATCTACCTCTGCCTCTCTTTCCTTGTGGATTCCAGAACAAGGACTGCATTGTAATGCTATCAACAGGCTTCCTCAATGTGTGTCCTTTTCATCGCCATCGTCTTCTTCGCATCTCTTGACTGGTTCTCGTCATCAATTCAACATTTGTGACTTTGTCATACCATTTCAGTCCTTCTATTCTACGCAAGCACCCGTTTATAAAAGTCTGTAGCATTTTAGTTGTTGTTTCTGTTGCTCTCCATGTCTCAGAGCCATACAATAGGACTGACTTGACATTTGAGTTGAAGATTCTTTTTTTCGTGTTGGACTTGATTTCTCTTGACCTCCATATATTTACCAATGCAATGAAAGCGCCTCTTGCTTTTTGTATTCTTATTTTGATATCATTATCTGTCCCTCCAACTTTGTCTATATTACTACCAAGATATGTGTACGATTCTACATCTTTTAGTGGTGTTTCTTCAAGTTGAATCTTGTTATCATTTCTTGCATTTATTCTCATAATCTTTGTCTTTTCCTGTGTATTTTCAGGCCCACTTGTTGTGACCTCTCATCGAGAATTTTCATTTTCTCTTTGTCACGGGATTGCCTCCCATTGCTTTGCAGTAGGGGTCCACTAATGGTCCCAACGCAAGAGTATCTAAAAGTAGGTCATTGTTAAGTCATGATTCTGAGGGAGAGTTAAGTGTTAGGGATTATTATGTACGGGGCTGATGTTTGTTAGTAAGCATGTTTAAAGTCATGAGATAGATTTTTTATTTGGGTACTTTGTGTACGATTATTTTGGAACATAGCTCAACTGAGTCTGTGTTAGTTTAACACATTAACTACCGAATTGAAAAACACACTGTGGCCGAATTAAATTTTTTTCCCATTTTCATCCTGTAGGTGTTTGCACAAAGTAAGCTGTAGTTTTCGTAATTGTTTACAGATTTTTATGAATTACATGTCATTTTAAAGATAAATGAATGTACTATTACAATAAACACTGGTTGTAGCTTTAATAGAGGCTGTTGCTATTTAACGGCCCTCCGATGACCGAAGACTTGCAATATTTTCACAATTATAACTGCTTGTGCCCCATCTCTATAAACATGCCTATTTCAATCAATGTGCACACCGTTTTCACTCTTGTCCTTGTCGCTAGATCTATCAGTCAATTGTTGAAACACGTTTCTATCCTATTCAGCCGTTAGACGAGATGTACACGCATTTTGTGTAGTCCTATCACTAGTTGCCATGGTAAACAGTTTTACACGATTTGGTAACTAACCCAAAACGCTGAAAAATATGAACATAATATCAATTTTCCAGTGTTCTACAACAACCATGCTTTGGGAATTTGTTTTCCGGTGGCAACTTAAAATCTCGAACCAGATCAGAGAGTGTTTCAGTACTATTTTCATTCGTTTTATTACTAAAATTAGATTGGCGCTCTGAGCGGCTTGCGGTCCAAATGTAATTATTTTGTGAGCCGCTGACAGCGGCTTGCGGTAGTTAATGTGTTTAAAAGAAATAATAAAGAAACTGTTCTAATGTTCTTAGTAGTAGGGGGAAGAGACGGATGAGCTGAGCTCACATGTCAAGCAGTTAGTTCGCGCATGAGCGACTTTACTGAGTCGTATTGATAAACTATAATCTCGGTCATTAAGTATCTGGCAGGGCTTCGAGTTGGTTGTTTGTCTCGCTAGTGTGACCAGAGTATGTTAATGAAGGGAAGAGTTCAAGATTGTATTCAAATGCCATTGATTACGTCGGCTCACATTATTTATGACGAATTGCTATGTATGCAATCCCTTTTCCTTTGATGGATGTTTTTTCTATGGATATTTGCTGTACCGTGAGTTGCTGTGCATACAACTAATTTCTGGATATTTGCTATGTTCTGCAACTTATTTGCCATGGATTTTGTACGCTGTAGTAACCTGTGACAATGTACTACCTGTGATGTCTATGTTACTGTGATAAATAAACTGTGTATGAGTTGGATACGAACTCGTCTTACCCGTTGGTCTATTCCTGACCTACGTTACTTTTGTGTGGGTGATACCAGAGACTTACATAATTTAAGAATTCACGACATTCGCTCATTGCATATTATACAACTGTCGGCTACTGCTGTAAGCCAGACATTAATAACAACAACAGAAGCAGCTTGCAGCACAATCTACACTTAACAGAAGTGACAGCTCAAAAGAAACAATCACCCAGTAACAGAAGAAATTTACACAGTAACAGTCGTCCAAGGTATCTATGTTCGCGCAAGATTACTCTTGGCAAAGATGTAGATAGAAGATGAATGGCGATTCTACAGTATGGGAGCCTTCACAAGAACAAACGCTGCTTAAGGGCTGAGCAAATTTGTTAACTTATTATCTGGTCCGTCGCCTTTTCTGAAGGGGTTATGCTCAAAAAAAGTTAAAGGCCACTTTCAATTTTTAGGTCATTTCAACTAAGCTGTTTTTTTTTTAAAAACCTGAACACTCAGTCAAAAAAGTTTTGCTGCATTTTGTTACATGCTTAAACAATGTTTGTTAATCTGACAATAAATCAAATCTGTGTTACGTGTGTGTACGTCCAAGGTCAATCAAATGTACGTGGTGGACAGGGAAATAATGCATGTTTGAAAATGCTTCCTATGGCAAAGCCTGTTGATAACATTGCTGAAATTTGCTTTTCACGTGCAAGTCGTGACTATAATGAACACATGTCACCCACTTTTTGGAAGAACAGGTATAATTCAAGTAATGTGGACGAGAAAGTGACGATGCTTAAAATCTTATAGTAGACTTACTTCTACAACATCCACGGAACTTCTTCTTGAGTCCGGATTCATCATAAATAAAGTGGCGGCCTCCAACAACAAGCCACTTGACAAATACTTGAATTCTCAACCGAATCACGGGAGCTCATAAAACACGTCTGACTAGGACGGAAGATTCTAACAGAAGGCCTCGACTCACGGTCTGCATAAATTAGCGCAGCGCCTAACGCGTCATCATCACCTAGTGACGTAATATCTATATCGCGTTCAATTACAATTCATATAAGTGCATAAATACATCATGTTGGCCGCAGATAGAATTGTTACCGCGTATATTAAACTGCTAACAAAACTAAGTGTGGTCAACATGTAAAATACATTATAATCTTCTTTAACAATTCCCTCCCCCGGTGGATTTAAAAAAAAATTAAGAAATAATTTATTTTTTACCAATATGACAAAAATTTACATCATAAATTGAACTGAGGTATAAGGAAAAAAATCGCGAAAAATTTTTTATGAACAAACGGCTAGATGTGTTTACAATAAACAATGTCCAGGCGTTGTCAAAAGAATTGCAAGTCAAGAGAACGTCAGTACTAAAGTAAGTATACATTGTTTTACTAATTAGAGAATATCGTCAACAGTCAATCTAATTAAAGTAAGGTGTGCTAATATACTAAAGAAGCATGTAACGTAATCAAAACTAAGCATCGTTATATTATAATAAAGCACTATGTAAAGTTAAAGAAGAAATATAGAGAGAAAAAATGGAACATATAGAAGACCATGCAAAATCCTTAAAATTATTGTTATGGAAGAAATGAGATAGTTAGAGAGATACAATTTATAGTTACATTTGAGACCATATACTAAAGAAATTACCTAGTAAGTAAAATAGTACATAAAATATTTAGTAAGAAAAAGTTGACTTTAGAAAAAATAAAGGGAAGTAAGAAATAATGGCATAGAAGGACAAAATAAATCATGAGTTGTCTATCTAACATTCTAATAATTCAAAGAATTAAAGATATAAATTCATTCATTCATGTGACGTATTCTTTCCAGAACGTTGTCTCCATTACAGCTGCTCTGAACACATCACGATTGTGGGCAAGTCGACCTGCATCAGCCAAAGACAAGTTCAGACTCTCTGTGATGTCCTGGGTCCACCGTCGTCTAGGTCGACCCCTTCCCCTTTTTCCAGGGACCATGCCTTCCATCACTGTTTTTTCCAGGCTATTATGTCTTTTTATATGACCGAAAAATTTCAGCTTCCTTATTGCGATGGTATTTAGGAGCCAATGTTCCTGTACGTTTAGTGAGTGCAGTACTTCTCTGTTGGTCTTTTTTTTCTGTCCAGGGTATTCTCAACATCCTTCTGTAGCATTTCATTTCGAATGATGTAATCTTTTTTGCAACTGTTTTATTGAGTGTCCAAGTCTCGCAGCCGTATGTTGCCACTGGGAATATACATGCTCTGATCAGTAGATATAAATACATTAATTAATATGACTTGTAATACTATTAAGTTTAATTAATTAACTAAATATTAGCATTTAAAATGTGCATTAAAGAACATTATTAACATTAATAAAAAGTACAATCGAGAAGATATAGTCCAGTAAGCTTGAAAATCCAGGAAAAAGAGTTCCGTAATCCACGTTTCTCACAACGTCCGAAGTATTAAATGGATAATGTTGTTCTCACGCAAGTCAATATAGATAATGAATATCATAGAGTTCAGCGTTATAGTCCAGCAGCAACCAATCCTGACAAGTAATTCGAGTATAAAGAAAGCATACATCCATGCTACAATTCGGAACATTGAAAATTCGATCTCCTAGTGCAGGTAGATCCCACTGAATTTGACAGTCATTGACAAATAGTCTATCATCATGAATGTGCGTAACATGCACCATCCCAGGCTGGAAGCGAAAGTGAGTAGCATGCATTAATAATCTTTATGTCTGTTAACAAATGCATGAGTGACTTGAATGTTTCTTGAGTGATAATTAGTCTTATGTCTTGAACATTTCTTGAGTATCCTTCAGTCTTGTGACTTGAACATTTTATCATTAACATCAGGTATGTGACTCGACCATCTCTGGAGCAACGATTAGGTTTCAGGCATTGCAGATGGATTTCTTGAGAGCGAATCTGCGACGACATTATCAGATTGGGGAATTAACTGAATTTCGAAAATATAAGGTTTCTGTGATTTGCACGTTTTAAAGCAGCAACCGCTTTCTGGTCAGTTTGAACGATGAACGGCGCTCCCATAAGATAATGCTCAATTTCTGTATCGATCACACTACTCCTAGCAGCTCCTTCTCTATGACAGAGTATTTCATCTCAGATCTGATAGTTTGCGTGAGATATACACGACAGGATGTAGAATGCCGTCATGCTCCTGAAGTAACGATCCACCGAGCCCGAAATTACTCGCATCTGTTCGGTATAAAATATACTTTGGCAATATCAGGTAGCCTCAAAAGAGGAGGTTTAGAAAAAACATCTAAAATTGTGTTAAATGCAATATTGCAACTATTTGACCAGCTTACCTTTCTTGGCATGCCCTTTCGCAATAGGGATGACAAAAAAACAGTGATATTAGACAAATTAGGAATTAATCGACTACACTATTGGATTAATCCCAGTAAACTGCGAACTTGTTTCTTCGTAGTAGGGATAGATAAGTTAAGGATCTTGGAGACATTTTGAGGTATAGTCTGAAGACGACCAGAACCAACAGTATGACCAAGAAAAGTAAGTTCCTTAAATCATCATCATCACAACTCTCCACTCCCAAAGGAGTATAGGCCTTCAACTAACACATGCCAAGTCCTCCTGTCACGTGCCATCATCTCGAGTTCTTTCCACGTTCTCCTCATCATTTTCACCTCTGTTTCCAGCTCTCTTCTCCATGTGCTTCTTGGTCTACTCTGCCTCTCTTGCACTGGGGGTTCCAGAACAAGGACTGCCTTGTAATGCTATCAACAGGTTTCCTAAGTGTGTGTCCTATCCATCGCCATCGTCTTCTTCTCATCTCTTGTTCCACTGGCACTTGTCTAGTTCTTGTCATCAGTTCCACATTGGTAACCTTGTCATACCCTTTTAATCCCTCTATTCTACGCAATCACCCATTTATGAAAGTCTGTAGCTTTTTGGTTGTTGTCTTTGTTGTTCTCCATGTCTCAGAGCCATACAATAGGACTGACTTCACATTTGAGTTAAAGATTCCTATTTTCGTGTTGGATCCGATTTCTCTTGATCTCCATATATTTCGCAATGCAATGAAAGCTCCTCTTGCTTTTTGTATTCTTATTTTGATATCGCTGTCTGTCCCTCCAACTTTGTCTATGTTACTGCCAAGATATGTGTACGATTCTACATCTTGTATTGGTGTTTCTTCAAGTTCAACCCTATTATCATTACCTGCCTTTATTCCCATTATTTTTGTCTTTTCCCTGTGTATTTTCAGATCCA
The DNA here is from genome assembly GCA_024509875.1 of Oreohelix idahoensis. NCBI lineage: Eukaryota > Metazoa > Mollusca > Gastropoda > Stylommatophora > Oreohelicidae > Oreohelix > Oreohelix idahoensis. The sequence goes on along the minus strand of JAMPIV010018156.1, from coordinate 76,480 downwards.
ATTGCTGTGACCTCTCATCGAGTGTTTTTAATTTGTCCTGCATGTGGTTACGGTTATGGGACAGAAGAGCGAAGTCATCAGCAAAATCCAGATCATCCAACTGCTTAGTCGGAGTCCACTGGATTCCATTTCTGTTGTGTGTTGTCGATGATTTCATAACCCAGTCTATTGCTAGTAAGAAAAGAAATGGAGACAAGAGGCATCCCTGTCGCACTCCTGTTCTTATCCCAAACGGTTCTGTAAGCTGTCCTTCGTGAAGAACTCTGCATGTCATGTCTTCATATGTTTTCTTTATTAAATTAATAATCTTCGGTTGAACTCCATAATGCCTCATCAATTTCCAAAGTGATTCTCTGTCTACACTGTCAAATGCCTTTTCGTAGTCCACAAATCCGATGTATAGTGGTGAATTCCATTCCAGAATTTGTTCAACTATTATTCTCAAAGTGGCTATCTGATCTGTACATGATCTGTTTTGTCGAAAACCTGCTTGTTCATCTCTCAGTTTCTTGTCTATGGACTCTTTTAATCTCTCAAGGATAATCCTGTTTAATACTTTTCCTGGCCCTGATAGTAACATTATTCCTCTATAATTTGTGCACTCTTGTAAATTTCCCTTCTTAGGCAACTTAACCAGATATCCTTCCTTCCATTCTGCTGGTATCTCTTCCTTTTCCCAGACTTTACCAAGTAATTTATATAACATCTCTGTAGCCGTGTCGATATCTGCTTTTATGGCCTCTGCTGGAATGCCATCAGGTCCAGCCGCTTTTCCATCTCTTAGAAGCTTTATGGCTATCTTTATTTCTTCCTTCGTTGGTCTTTCACCGTTAATTTGTAGCTCTTCTTCTGCTGGCTGGATGTCCGGAGGGTTTTGTGGAGCTGGTCTATTGAGAAGGTCACCAAAATATTCTGTCCACTTGTTTATTTGCTCCTGTATATTGCAGAGTAGTAACCCATTCTTGTCTTTTATGAGGCAACTTGTTTGCTTGTGTTTCCCTGTTAGCTTCTTTGTGCTGCTATACAAGTTCCTTAAATGCAACCTGGATATATGCAGGTCTTGCAGTAAGATTATGTAGCCTAAGAGTATCCAGCGAAGAACGAAGTCCTACGAAATGTTCTTCAAAAGATGAACTAAACAAACAGATATCATCAATGTATGTTATGATATCAGACTTATGAGACAAAATTTTGCGCATCATTCGAATGAATGTGGCAGGTGCGTTCATGAGCCCAAAAGGCAAGACATTCCACTGGTATAACCCACGTGGTGTCGAAAACGCAGTAAGAGGTTTGGCATTTTTGTTTAATGGAATCTGCCAATAACCTTTAGTTAGATCTATTTTAGTGAAGAGATTAGCATTGGATAGACGAGCAAGTAGATCGTCAAGTAATGGATGAGGTTCCGCATCCGAAATTGTCTTAGCATTTAGTTTGCGATAATCTACGCATAACCTAATATTATTATCCTCTTTCCGGACAATAGCTAATGAATAATTGTCAAATTGCCCAAGAAGGGAGATCTTGCAGACTGCAATAATTGGAGAGGAATAACTCTTCTCTCAGTTCCCAGCAAAATACTAGGCAGGATAATTATACAGAGAATCTCAAAAGCAGATGAAAGAACAAGCAGGATTTAGAAAGAACAGAAGATGTGTAGATCATATATTTACCCTCAGGAACATTATAGAGCAGTGCTCAGAATGGCAAAGACAGCTGTACATTAATTTCGTTGATTTTGAAAAGGCTTTTGACAGTATACATAGGGACAGTTTATGGAAAATACTGAGGGCTTATGGAATTCCAAGCTGCATAGTGTCAATCATAAAAAGCTTTTATGCCAACTTTACGTGTATCATTGAGCAGAGCAAACTAACATTTGATGTGAAGACAGGAGTACGACAGGGATGCCCCTTATCAACCACTCTATTTTTAACAGTCATAGACTGGGTGATGCACCAGACAACAGAGGGCAATCCAAGAGGAATAAGATGGACTACATTTTCTACATTGGAAGATCTGGAATATGCAGATGACATTGCACTACTAGCACATTCATATCAACACATCTAGGAAAAAACGGATAGACTTAATAAGTATAGCCAGCAGGTGGGCTTGAACATCAGCCTAAAGAAGACAGAGGTCATGATGCTCAATGTGAGCAACCCTGAGCCCATATCAGCAAGGAATCAGCAACTGGAACAGACAGACACCTTCACATACGTAGGATGCATAGTAACACCAGACGGCGGAGCAAGCAAAGACATCAACAACAGAATGAACAAAGCAAGAACAGCCTTTTCTAGTCTAAACAACATCTGGAAGTCCTCTCAGTACAGCACAAAATTAGGATTATATCAGAGCTGTGTGCTTTCTGTGCTTCTTTATGGCGCGGAGAGCTGGAGAGTTACAGAGAAGGAAATGTCGAAATTGTCCTCTTTTCACACAACATGCATAATAAAAATTATCCGAATCTTTTGGCCGAATACCATCACCAACCAAGATCTGCTTACTCGGAGCAAGCAAGAGGACATGCACACCATCATAGCTGGCAGACGCTGGAGCTGGGTTGGTCATGCCCTCAGAAGAGACCCCGATGCCATCACAAGAACAGCTATGCTATGGACCCCTGAAGGAAAACGAAAGAGAGGCCGACCAAAAACAACTTGGCGGAGGACTGTGGAGGCTGAGATGCAAAGAATGAACCAGAGTTGGGGCACTGTACGAAGGATGGCCGCCGACCGAGCAAAGTGGAATCATTTTGTTGTTGCTCTACAAGACGCCACTAGGCGTGATGGCCAATGACTGCTTTGACGGTCGGCGGCTAAAGATCAAAGAAGAAGAAGATGGGAGATAACAAAGACTAAACACGTTAGTATGGTCAAGGGATGTAAATGATAAATTTGATTATTAACCAAGGGATATAAAAATTTATTAAAAGTTTTGCTAATTTTATATTGTCAAAGGTGTAAAAACATTTTAACTGCTTTTGTATTTATTAAGCGTTTTTAAAAAGAGATCAAATATTTTGTACTACATACAACAGACATTTATTGTAGTTTGTTTTAATAAAAAAAGAAATAACAATTTTAAATAGTTACATTTATTCACCCAGTCTTATGTTTTAGTATTATAATTAGTCTTTCAGCAAACGGCTTTAATCAGGATTGACACATCAATAATGCATACAATGCCATTTAAATTCGTTTTTAAATGGTAGTTCATTTTTTGACTCGGTGTTAAAAGCCGAAACCACAAAAATTGTTTCACAGTTAACTAATAGTTTTCATTTCTAGTTACTGTATTTGTATGTCAGGTATACCCCTTCAGTACAATGGTTGGGTATGAAAAAAAAAATCAAAAAAAAAGGTAACCCTTCAGAACAATCAACCTGATGAGTGATTAAATTAACATACTGCTCAAAATTATACAGTAAAGAATAAAAAGTAAGGTAGACAGCAAAGTCCGAGAAGAGCAGTTTGGTTTTAGATGGAACAAGAGAGGCAATATTTTGCCTAAGAATATTAGCAGAATAATATACAGAGGAAGTTGCCTAAAAAGGGAAATTTCAAGAGTGCACAAATTATAGAGGAATAATGTTACTATCAGTGCCAGGAAAAGTATTAAACAGGATTATCCTTGAGAGATTAAAAGAGTCCATACACAAGAAACTGAGAGATGAACAAGCAGGTTTTCGACAAAACAGATCATGTACAGACCAGATAGCCACTTTGAGAATAATAGTTGAACAAAGTCTGGAATGGAATTCACCACTATACATCGGATTTGTGGACTACGAAAAGGCATTTGACAGTGTAGACAGAGAATCACTTTGGAAATTGATGAGGCATTATGGAGTTACCCTGAAGATCATTAATTTAATAAAGAAAACATTTGAAGACATGACATGCAGAGTTCTTCACGAAGGACAGCTTACAGAACCGTTTGGGATAAGAACAGGAGTGCGACAGGGATGCCTCTTGTCTCCATTTCTTTTCTTACTAGCAATAGACTGGGTTATGAGATCATCGACAACACACAACAGAAATGGAATCCAGTGGACTCTGACTAAGCAGTTGGATGATCTGGATTTTGCTGATGACCTGGCTCTTCTGTCCCATAACCGTAATCAGATGCAGGACAAATTAAAAACACTCGATGAGAGGTCACAGCAATTTGGTCTGAAAATACACAGGGAAAAGACAAAAATAACGAGAATAAAGGCAGGTAATGATAATAGGGTTGAACTTGAAGAAACACCAATACAAGATGTAGAATCGTACACATATCTTGGCAGTAATATAGACAAAGTTGGAGGGACAGACAGCGATATCAAAATAAGAATACAAAAAGCAAGAGGAGCTTTCATTGCATTGCGAAATATATGGAGATCAAGAGAAATCGGATCCAACACGAAAATAAGAATCTTCAACTCAAATGTGAAGTCAGTCCTATTGTATGGCTCTGAGACATGGAGAACAACAAAGACAACAACCAAAAAGCTACAGACTTTCATAAATGGGTGATTGCGTAGAATAGAGGGATTAAAATGGTATGACAAGGTTACCAATGTGGAACTGATGACAAGAACTAGACAAGTGCCAGTGGAACAAGAGGTTAGAAGAAGACGATGGCGATGGATAGGACACACACTGAGGAAACCTGTTGGTAGCATTACAAGGCAGTCCTTGTTCTGGAACCCCCAGGGCAAGAGAGGCAGAGGTAGACCAAGAAGCACATGGAGAAGAGAGCTGGAAACAGAGGTGAAAATGATGAGGAGAACGTGGAAAGAACTTGAGATGATGGCACGTGACAGGAGGACTTGGCATGTGTTAGTTGAAGGCCTATGCTCCTTTGGGAGTGGAGGGTTATGAATAAATGAATATACAGAGGTATAGAAAAGTACATACATGTGCTTCATTGACTTTTGACAGAGTCCATCACGAGAAAATAATTGAATGCCTCGAAGACATAGGTATTGTTGGAAAAGACAAAAGAATACTCAGTAACTTTTTTTGGGAGCAAACTGCTACAGTAAGATCTGGAAGGAATTATTCACCATAAATCGATGTGGCAGATTATGATAATTGATTTCATATATTTATTTTCTTTATCTTCATTTTTCTTTTACATAGCTTCACCCACGCCTGTTTTAACTTAAACCTTCCTTATTCAGAGATCTGTCTTTTCTTTTCTAATTTGTCACGCCTAATTTATTGCTGTGCGCTATTCTCTTTGATGAGAGTTTGCCAGCAGACCTGATTAGCATGTGTGAACCAGTTTCATTTGATTATGAACGCCAGAGATCGTGAATCGTTAGGTTTAAACGTAAGTGTTCGTCAGACATCGAGTATAATAATAATAATAATAAATTCTTTAAGCACCAAACACGGCGCATAAGGCAGAAACCAGTGCTCTCCAGGTTGTTCGTTGTGACGCCACTCCTCTTAGCTCTTGCACATAATTTAGGCCCAACGTTCTTCCTTCTCTTATTATTGTTCTTCTGAGTGTTTCTTTTGGTCTTCCTTTTTCCTCTTACCCTCAGGAACCCAAGTGAGTGTCTGTAGTGGTATTCTGTTGTTTTGCATTCGTAGGACATGACCGATATATGACCATCGTCTTTTCCTTATATAGTCGGACACATATTTCTGCCTAGAGTCTTCTCTTATTTTTCGATTAGTCTTGAATTCTTTCCAACTGATGTTCATGAGTTTTCTAAGACATTTGTTCTCGAATGTATTCAGCTTGTTCTCCAATGATTTTGTTATTTTCCAACTCTCACAGCCGTATGTTAACACTGAGATAACATTTGAATTAAACAGACGAAGCTTGGTATGTATATTCAATGATCGCAATTTCCAAATGTTAGATAATCTATTGAAGGCGCTAGCTGCCAAAGCAATTCTAGTATGGATTTCTCTTGTTGTGTCACCATCCTGAGTCATTTTACTGCCTAAATAATTGAAACTTTCAACTTTCTGTAGTTTTTTCCCCGTTCAAGATGATATCAAAGGTCTCGTTAGAAAAGTTCATAGCTTTAGTTTTAGAGGCATTTATTTGGAGACCTATTTTAACCGAGAGATGACACAAATTATTTAATGATTCTTGGGATTGTCTGGGTGTTGAACTTAAGAGTGCTAAATCATCTGCGAAATCCAGGTCCCCCAGGAATTTTCCATTTGTCCATTTTATACCTAATTGTTCATTGTGGGTTGTTGGTGTCGTTTTCATAGTGATGAATAGAAACGCGAATGGTTACAATGGAATAAATGTCAACAATGTCTTTCAAACGAAAAACCAACAATGTATCTTGAATTGTGTGAACTGGTCAAGTATTGGCATCACACGAGTCGTTGATAACTTTACATAGATTTTATTCACCAGGACACGAAGTGGACAAGACGGACATCGTCACAGGCGCAAAGATCACACGACAACATATTGATTTATTACTGCTAAAGTTCCTGAAGATTCTCTTCTAGTAAAGACCTCTGTCCATAGACTAAGGATTACAAAACTGTTACCGTATAATATCCTTCTCAGTCACGACCGTTGACCTTCTTTCAAGGACGTCTATCATGGTAACGTATACATACTCTGGGGTGGAATCTTCCATATTACATTTGTTAAAATTCCCAGACGTTCTTCATACATAGCGGTGTACATCATATAATTTTCACACAAAGTCAATATACGATAATCCTAACAGTAAAGGCTTTCAGTTGGCTAACCTCTCTTTACATCCAAGCCACGACTTTGGCATTGAAGCATGTACGGCATATAAAACATGTGCGTAAGATAAACAATATAACTTCTTCTACTCGTAGGAATTCTCCGTCTACGATTCAAATCTTAAAGGCAAGCGACTCTGTAGATCCATTCTAGGAACATCTTAATTCCCGCTAGACTAGTATTAGAGCGGCCTTTTTCATACAGCATTAAAATAAGAAGTGGGACGATAACTCACGTGACATTCCTGATATTGGTTTCGACCTGAAGACCAATACAGATCACTAGAAATAAATGGCTTCCTTAAAAATGCCATTGAATACGAAATATAAAATTACTATCATGGACACAAGACAGTTCCATGTTTCCACTTCAAAACGTGACGTCACAAACTACTCAACTAGGTTACACGTGCGTCCAAAGCAACACTCACTGCTTTGTGCACGTCAGTGCGCGAATCATTCGACCGCACAAATAATATAACTACATAAAACTGGTGCGTACATTTGGTAGGACCGACGACTACCCCCTTAGGTAATAAATGTACGTAACAGCTCCCTTATTACCTCCCCTTAAAAAAATTAATTCTATTAATTTTTTTTGAACTAATTACTCGAGAGAGGTGAGTCAAAACTACAACAAGATTTATGACATGCATAAAATTATCATATTAAGAAAAGAATATTAACTTGAAATTAATATAACTAAATGACAGTATGCATTAAAGCACACATCCACCATCGACCTACTTTGGAACGATGTGGTAATATTCGAAGTAAAAAGAAGTTGAAAATGAAAATGAAAATGAAAAATCAACAAAAAAGATGATAATAAAATTCAACTAAGTTTTCAACAAAATTTGAAACATATGATTTCAAAAATGAAAATGAACAGCAACACTGATGATAATCAATGATAAAAGAATCAGTGAAACAGAAAATTTTGAAATACAATGTGCAAAAATGAAGCAATGCAAAATTAAACACTTTAAGAAGCAACGCACCTACTGTTATCTAACACTAGTAAGTTTGACTAGTTATCTAAAAATAAAATCTCATGTAGTGGAATACGTGACTACACGTATTGCGAGACACTAATAACGTTAGTAGATGTGTGATTTATAAACAATCAAATTGATTAAATTGAATTAATCTAATTCTAGTACTTAATTACACATAAATAAATAACTAGTAATTTATTCTAAGTAATTCTAATTTCAGTCATTGTGAATATTCGTTCAGAACTATTTAGAGTCAACAAGAATATGTTCCTAATGTTCCATGCACGAAATAAGTTTACGAACACGATATGTAGTGTAATATGTTCCATAACACTAACGAATGTCTATTTGTTGCTTTTTACCAATGTTTCCATACTACAAAAAAAAATGTTACTTTAATATCACTGTTCTCGTTCTAATAAAACGTTACTTCACAAGAAATAATGTTATAATCCATATGTAAGTATGTTCTGAAAGTTATATATATACGAATACTGCAAAACTATACATAGTCTTCACAGATGTACAATTAATGACACTGTACAAAGTTATTCATGTTTCGGTGAGGACGTTTCTCCATCTAAAAGTGGTTTAGTTTCACCAAGTTCACTAGGGCATCTTGAAAGACAGTCTGCAAATACATTCTGTACTCCAGGAATAGCTCGTATCTCAAAATGGAACGGTTGAAGAGCTATAGCGTAACGCGCTGACTTTGATGACTTAACGTTTCCAGTATTCAATGCGGTAAGAGCTTTCTGGTCAGACTCCACCACAAAGTGTGATCCGAGGAGATAACGATCCAGTTTTGTGATTGCCCAGACAAGAGCGAGAAGCTCTTTGTCTAGAACGGAGTACTTCATCTCGCTCGTCGTAAGCTTTCTGGATACGTACATAATTGGAAATAAGGTGCCTCCGTATTCCTGCATCAAAACTGCCGCGATAGCGTAGGAAGAAGCATCACTGCGAAGAACAAAGGTGAGATCTTTGTTAGGCAACCTTAAAAAAGGCTTATTTGAAAAAATTTGTTTTATATAGTCTAACGCCGTTTGGTGATCCTGCGACCACTTTATTACATTAGGTGTGCCTTTCTTCAGTAACGAAGAAAGAGGTGCAGTTATAGTAGACAAATGAGGGATGAATTTAGAATAGAACTGTATTAGTCCTAAGAGTGACCTCACTTGTTTTTTTGTCTTAGGTGCTGAGATGTTTAAAATTTTAGAGACGTTACTGTCTTCTGTATACATTAAACCGCGACCTATACGGTGACCAAGAAATGAGATGTCATGAAAACCGACAAAAGCCTTTGAAGGTTTCGCTGTTAAGTTATAATCCTGTAAGGTAGAAAGTAAAGATTTTAAACCCTGAATATGTTCATCCCAAGAGTCACTGAAAAGACAGATGTCATCTATATAAGTAATGACATCGGGACGATGAGACAATATGCGGCGCATCATGCGTACAAAGGTAGCTGGCGCATTCATTAACCCGAAAGGCATAAAATTATATTGAAAAAGACCCCGTGGCGTCGAGAAAGCGGTGAATGGCTTTGCTTTCGTAGTGAGTGGCACTTGCCAATAACCCTTTGAAAGGTCAAATTTCGAAAAGAATGTGGCATGAGATAATTTCTCTAATAAGTCGTCTAAAAGAGGTAATGGTTCCGCATCGAATTTTGTAACTTTGTTTAACTTCCTGTAATCTACGCAAAGACGTATATTGTTGTCTTTCTTCCTAATGATTACCATCGAAGAAGAATATGGTGATGAAGATGGTTCAATTATATTTAATTGGAGCATCTCATCCAATTCCTTATCAACCTTATCACGAAAGTGTAAAGGAATAGGATATGGGCGAACTCGAATCGGTGTATCGTCAGTCAAAATAATGTCATGTTGGATGACTGACGTATGACCTGGGATGTCGGTGAGGACATCCTCATACGTGTGTAGAATATTAGAGACTTGCTGACGTTGATCATCAGTAAGAGTAGATGAGATAGTAACATCATTCCATTTCTCAGTGGAATGGAGTGGTACAACTGGTATTGGTAGTTGTACATCATCGAAAGAAGATTCCTCTTCTTGGATGACTGACAAACTAGAATAGTGTTGAATAGGTGGTGTAGGATCGTCAGTTGCTTGAAACACTGACTGTAGATAATCAGGACGTGAGTAATACTCCTTCAACATGTTAATGTGGAAGGTTTTATGTTTGCCATTAACATCAACGATGTAGTCGACATCGGATATTCTTGAGATGATCCTGAAAGGACCTCTCCAGGTAATTAAAAGACGATTGTTATGCGCAGGGAGTAATACAAAAGCTTCATCACCAGGTATGAGCTGGCGAAGACGTCTATATTTGTTTGCAGATAGACGAGCTTTTTCTTTGGCATGTTCGGATGATGCAGTAGCTAGTCTACAAGCATCTATGATTTTCTTTCTAAGAGAGATCACATACTCATAAGAGGATTGAGTTTCCTCTTCAATATTCTCATCCACCAATAAGTCGTGGATTAACGACATCGGACCGCGTGGTTGCATGCCAAAAACAAGCTGGAACGGAGAAAACCCCGTTGCTTGATTTTGTACCTCGCGATACGCAAAGAGACAAGCGGGTAGGACCCGATCCCAGTCTTGGGGATGGTCTTGAGTCATCTTACCCAATAACTGCTTGAGTGTCCTATTGAGACGCTCAATTAACCCATTTGACATCGGATGATAAATAGAACTAAGAGATCTATCTATACCTAATGTCTTCATCACTTGAGACATGGATTCAGAAATGAACTGAACCCCATGATCCGACAAAATTTTCCGTGGAAAACCAATGCGTGAGAAGATTAACATCAATGCCTCTGCTACACTGGCAGATGAAGTGTTCTTGAGAGGGATGGCCTCAGGCCAACGAGTGCACATATCAATGCACGTAAGAATATGCGTATGCCTCTAGCAGATGGGAAGCATTGGACCAATAATGTCAATGGCCATTTTATCAAATGGTCTAATCGGGATGTCCGCAGCTTGAATAGGAGCCGCATGAAATGGACCCCGTACCTTAACTTCTTGACATATCAAACAGGACCGACAATAGAGAGTAACATCTCTATGGACGCCTGGCCAGTAGAATGCCGAAAGCACTCTGGATTTGGTACGCGAAAAACCCATATGGCCCGCACATTGCGAGTCATGAGCATGTCGTAATATACGAGATCTCATACAGGATGGGACAAGAATCTGAGAACATAAGGATAAATCCTTTTCCCGTATGACTCTAACCAAAATCCCATTTTTAAGTATAAAGTCATGTCTAGATTTTGCAAGTTTGTTGCTTGTATTCTTTTTGTTAACATACTGAAAGAATTTTTTTAATGAATTATCATTCTTTTGCAATGTTGCAAACAACTCCCGTGAAATAGGAGCATCATCATCACAAGTGGTATGAACTGTAGGTTCAATAGGTGTATCATGCGACATATTAGTAGCTTGCGCTCTAGTCACTACTGCATTTGCAGTTTGAATATGTCGCTCTTCCCATTCAGCAATTTGCTGTGGTGTACACTCTTTAATACCATGTATGCGACCAAGTATAACATCACAAATTGGGTTAGGCAGAAGACATGCTTGGATCTTTCCTGAAAAGAAAGGTGTGTTAAGATCAATAATAGCAGTGGGAAATGTTTCAATAGTGCCACCAAATGTTACACATTTGACAACCCGGCCCGTGGCACAACTTGGGTTGATCAGCGAAGTCCGGACACCGATTGTTGTACAACCTGAGTCAAATAGGAGAGAGCATGAAATATTATTGACAAATCCCTTGTTAAACTTAAGAGAGCCCTGTCCCTGGTGTACTGACGCAGCAGTGGCTGTACAGACTGCAGGCAGGCTAGGCAAGGTATGTCCGCAACGCAGCGTCGTGATCGCCTTAGGCTGGAAAAGAGTCGAGCATTCTGGGCAGTCTTTCACCTGGGAACAATCTAGAGAACAAGACATAGCATTGTGAGTTTCAGCTACTTTACCCTGTTCAATGTTAGCCTGTGTATCATTAAAAGCAACATTAGAATGTCTACCTGTATTATTCGACGATCTATCTCGTCGGCGCGATCGATTGTGATTTTTGTCATTAAAATTGCCATAATTGTCGTTTCTGCTAGAGTTAAAATTTGGATTAGTCCGATAATTTGTAGAATGATCGTTATGATGTTGGTTAAATGGTTTATTTCCAAAAAATTGTCTGTTTTGCGGACCCTGAGACCTTGATCTCCAGTTTTGTTTATTATAATGTCCTTGACTATTTTTAAAATAATTGTTACCAAAATCTCGCGATCTGTGAGTTTGGTTCCAAGAAACATTAAATGGAGCAGATTGTTGAAATTGCTTCCCTTTGTAAAAGTTATCATTGGTGAAATTATGATTATTTCCCTTATTGACATACCTATCAGCACTAAAAGAACGATTGCGTGAAAAATTGTTTTGTTGTGCTGCAAAAGCAACAGGCAATTCACTCTTAATCTGCGCGTTACTTAGATCCATGTTTGGGTGAGCAGTGCAAAAATTTTTTGGATGTTCTTCTAAGTTTTTCATTGATAAAGGTTTCCGTTCGTGTAAAAATGCGAGAAATGTAGGGTTTACCGACGAAAGTACCTTATCGCGCATCAGTAAATCAAAGAGACCTTCATACGACTTTTCAATTTTGGATAACTCGATCCATCTTTCTAATGTTAGTCGTATCTGTGACAGAAAATCACTAAAATTTCTGCCAGATTGAGGTAGTAATGTGTGAAATTTCAAACGATATTCGTCTTCTGTCATTTGGAATTTTTGCAGAAGTGCTGCTCTAAGAGCATTGTAGTCATTTTTCTCACCAATGCTGGTGGTATGATAAACTGCTAATGCATCTCCTGTAAGTAATCTGGATAAATATGTACAGTATAGCGCTTTATCCACGTTATAAGACCCACAAGTGGCCTCAAACCTATCTAGTAAGAATATTACGTCATCAGACGGGGGATTAAATTTTGGTAATTTAAGGTGAATTTCCTTAAAATGATCCTGTCTGGATGAAGTGTGGCTTTCAAAAGTTCTCTGAGAATTAGCTTCCTGAGTTAACCTAAGTCTCTCATATTCTGACTCTGCTAATTTCAGTTCATGCTGTCGTTTTTTATCATTCTCTTCCATCTCAAGCTGAAGTCGTTTTGTGTTTTGTTCAGCTATTAATCTCCTTTCTTCCATTTCCTTTTGTTTCTGTTCCATTTCTTTTTCAGCTATTAATCTTTTTTCTTCCATTTCTTTTTGTTTCTGTTCCATTTCCTTTTTAAGTCTATCTTCAGACTCCTTTTGTTTCTGTTCTGCCTCTCGCAGAAATCGTTTCTCTTCCAATTCAGCGGCTAATCTCATTTTTTTCTCATCTTCCTCAGCTACAATCCTTTTTTGATCTGCCTCAAATTGAAGTTTTTCTAGTCTTAAAGTTTCTAACTTTCTCTGTTCGGCTTCTATTTCTTGAGCTTTCCTATATTCTGCAAGTGCAAATGTTTTTGCTTCATCAGGAGCCATCTGAAGAGCTTTTGCTTGCTTAATGAAATAGTCTAAGGTAGCCATTACAATATTATTATGTACTAATACTACTTAAAAGTGTTACTACAACTAGTGTACTTCGTTCCTGTTCTAGAACGGTAAAATCAATTTAAATAATAGACAATAATATTAATAATTAATAATGTAATTTATAACATGTAATGGTGTGAAAGCAATAACGTGACAGACAATAGCACAATAATGACACGACAAGATATTCAAGCCAAACGAAGACGTTCGCAGAAATCCAATTAAAATAAAATGAGAAACTAAAATGGAATGTCGTAAAGAATTACGATGATAACTGCGATTAAATCCAACAAGACAATAGACACCACAGTGTAAAAACAAAGGTTTTGTAAAAAACTAAACGACAGGAAAGGTGAGACGGACAATAATCACATACAAAATACATTATGAAACTAAGGTACAAGTAAAAATAGCTACCAAAAACAACAAGTAAACGTGACACTACAGCTAACACAGACAGGTGTCACAGACCACCAGACACAGTGGACCTAGAATCCTTCTACGCTCACGCGTAGGAACATTCCACTGCGGGAAGTCTGCAAAATAATGTCCTACAGAACGTCTGACGAAGAGCCCGAATTGACTTCGAGATGGATCTCGTTCGTCAGATCTACCGCCCAACCTCCCGTGAAGAATACACAAAACATAACACATAACATAGAAAATATATAAGTGTACATAATCAATCAAGGCACAGCTAATAGTAATAAAGGGTATAACGGATACAAGTTATACTTAGCTCGCGTGCAGGTAAAAATCAAAGTGCCTTGTCCCCGTGTATGTACGTAAGAGGATGCAATACTTCGCTCTGCGTATATCAAACTAGCTCGCACGTAACAATGATGAAGAGATGATCTCCAAGTAATCAGTCACTGTGAAACTTGACGTGGAGGTTGATTGAAGACCTTGAGCCTTTGAGTTGATTATGATTCATATTCCGCCAGGATCCAAATTGAGATGATGTCGCCTTGAAAGTAAAAATTCTTCTTTTCAAACGATCAATTGGATGGGTACGTTCCTGAAATTACTTCCAGACCGCACTGGCCTACCAGTTATTGTTGGTGTCGTTTTCATAGTGATGAATAGAAACGCGAATGGTTACAATGGAATAAATGTCAACAATGTCTTTCAAACGAAAAACCAACAATGTATCTTGAATTGTGTGAACTGGTCAAGTATTGGCATCACACGAGTCGTTGATAACTTTACATAGATTTTATTCACCAGGACACGAAGTGGACAAGACGGACATCGTCACAGGCGCAAAGATCACACGACAACATATTGATTTATTACTGCTAAAGTTCCTGAAGATTCTCTTCTAGTAAAGACCTCTGTCCATAGACTAAGGATTACAAAACTGTTACCGTATAATATCCTTCTCAGTCACGACCGTTGACCTTCTTTCAAGGACGTCTATCATGGTAACGTATACATACTCTGGGGTGGAATCTTCCATATTACATTTGTTAAAATTCCCAGACGTTCTTCATACATAGCGGTGTACATCATATAATTTTCACACAAAGTCAATATACGATAATCCTAACAGTAAAGGCTTTCAGTTGGCTAACCTCTCTTTACATCCAAGCCACGACTTTGGCATTGAAGCATGTACGGCATATAAAACATGTGCGTAAGATAAACAATATAACTTCTTCTACTCGTAGGAATTCTCCGTCTACGATTCAAATCTTAAAGGCAAGCGACTCTGTAGATCCATTCTAGGAACATCTTAATTCCCGCTAGACTAGTATTAGAGCGGCCTTTTTCATACAGCATTAAAATAAGAAGTGGGACGATAACTCACGTGACATTCCTGATATTGGTTTCGACCTGAAGACCAATACAGATCACTAGAAATAAATGGCTTCCTTAAAAATGCCATTGAATACGAAATATAAAATTACTATCATGGACACAAGACAGTTCCATGTTTCCACTTCAAAACGTGACGTCACAAACTACTCAACTAGGTTACACGTGCGTCCAAAGCAACACTCACTGCTTTGTGCACGTCAGTGCGCGAATCATTCGACCGCACAAATAATATAACTACATAAAACTGGTGCGTACATTTGGTAGGACCGACGACTACCCCCTTAGGTAATAAATGTACGTAACATGGGTATAGTTTCTCATAACCCAATCAATAGCTATTCCAAAAAGTAGTGGTGACATAATACAGCCTTGTTTCACCCCTGTTTCTACTGTAAACCATTCTGTATTCCCTTTATTTGTTCTTACACAACATCTTGCATTGTCATATAGCGCTTTGATTATATTCACATATTTTGTTGGAAAACCATAGATTGTAAGTATCTTCCACAATGATGGGCGGTGTAGACTATCAAAGGCTTTTTGAAAATCGACGAAGGTGATAATAAGTGGCGATTGCATTTCCACTGATTCTTCTATAATTGTTCTTAGTGTGAATATTTGATCAATACATGATCGTTTCGGCCTGAAACCAGCTTGTTCTTCTCTGATCTTTTCGTCAGCATGCAATTTAAGTCTTTCTAACATCATGCAACATAATAATTTTCCAGGTACTGATAATAGAGATATACCACGCCAGTTATTACAGTCTGATAGATCACCTTTCTTCGGTAACTTTACAATAATACTGTCTTTCCATTGTTGTGGTGGTTGTTCTTCTCTCCATACTTCATTTATAATATCTAAAATTCTCAAGAGGTTGTTGTCATTAACTGCTTTAATCATAATTTGCCTGAAATTTCGTCAACTCCAGCAGCTTTAAAATTTTTTAATCTTTTAACGGCTTGTTTGATCTCGTCCAGCGTGAATTCATCGCAAGTTATTGGCAAGGTGGTTGTGGGTGTTTCATTATTAAAATCAGGTGTTACTGTTGGTGGTGGTCTGTTTAGCACCTCCATGAAGTGCTCAGCCCATCTCTTCATTTGTTCTTTTTCTGTTGATATTGAATTCCCTAATTTACCTTTAACAGGTGTTTCCATAGCAGTAGGCTGGTGACATAGTTGTTTTGTAATTTGATAAAGGCACCTACTATTACCAGTTCTTGCAGCATTTTCAGCTTCTACGGCCAGTTCATTGATGAAATGTCTTTTATCTCTTCGAGTTTTTGTCTTCACTTCTTTATTTAACAAGTTATAAGTTAGTTTGCAAGATTCAACTGCATTATGTGTACTTGCCGCTAGTAGTTTAAGTTTTGCTGTTTTCCTTTCTTGTATTTTATCCCAAGTATCTTCTCTCATCCATTTTTTCTTTTTATGTACTAGGTATCCGGTGGTCGCTACAGCTGCTTCTGTCATTGCTGTTCTCAGTTGTTCCCATTTAGTATCGATTGTCATGGTGGTGATATCGTTGTCAATTTTGCCTAAAGCATCGAAATAGTTGTTCATTTTGACATTATATTTCTCCTTTATATCATTTGATTGCAGTCTGTGTACATCTATTCTTCTATTTTTATTCGGTTGGTATAACTTCTTCAGTTTAATTCTCAGTTTAGCTATGCAGAGGTTATGATCGCTTCCGATCTCTGCACCTCTGTATGCTCTGACGTCTTGAACTGATGAGCGAAATTTTGCGCTTATGCAGAAGTGATCTATCTGGTTCTTAGTTCTGCCATCAGGTGAATTCCATGTTATCTTGTGGATATTCTTATGTGGAAAGATGGTGTCTGCCACAACGAGGTTTGATATTTCACAAAGTTCTAGAAGTCTTTCGCCATTTTGATTCATACAGCCTATGCCATGAGTACCGAGATATCTTTGTACTCCATCGTTGTTGTCACCTACTTTGGCGTTAAAATCGCCCATGACTGCTATTATGTCATGCTTGGGTATTATGTTGATGGTACTTAGAAGTGCTTCATAGAAGTCATCTTTTGTGGTATCAAGAGCGTCGTTAGTTGGTGCATAACATTGTACAATTGAGAGCTTGAAAAATCTTGTTTGAAATCTAGCTAATATTAGCCTCTCATTGATAGGTACCCAGCTGATAAGCGATGCTGCTGCTTTCTGTGTCATTAAGATGGCTACTCCCTCTGTGTGACGATTATCATTACTACCAGAGTATATAATTTGCTTTTTTTCTTCTGAAATATATTTTATGCCCTTCCCCGTCCATCTACACTCGCTGACACCCAATATGTCCAAATTATAATTATCCATTTCTTTAATTACTTCTTCCAATTTTCCGTCTTGATACATAGTTCTTACATTCCAGTATCCAATTTTAAAAATCTCCTTAGCCCCCAAGATATTAGAATGAGTCATGTTTACTGTCGAGCCTGGTTCTGTTTCGGTAACAATCGCTTGTTTTACGATAGTGACTTGTTAACTCTCTGATCAACCCTCCTATCCAACAGACCGATTCGAGGGTTTCGAGGTCAGTTATAGGAAAATATCTACACCACTAGATACTCTCCGTGTGTTACCGGGGCCCGAAAGGGGAGCAAAGAATAGTAACACTGCACCCTACCACGCATGTCGTAAAAAGCGACTAAGGAGGGTATGGGCAATGGGGCTGTTTACCCCATCCCGTAAAAACTTCGCACAGTGGGCTGATCACCTGCTTGCCAACCAATCTGATTACGGAAACAATGATAGATTGTTTGGTCTGTTTTTGTTCCACAAAGACGCCACTAGGCGTGGTGGAAACAGTGATAGATTGATCAATTTGTTGTTGCCCTAAGACGCCACTAGGCGTACTGGCCACATACTGCTTTGCCGGTTGATGGCTAAGGATGGAAGAAGAAGAAGAACTAGATACTCTGATGTATCTTTTATTCTATAATTTAACATAACATGGTACTATCCATCGAAAAATACACATTCCTGATGTTTTTCTTTCGGCGTCTAAGGTGAGAAAAGAATTTCACCTCCATCTTGGAAGGGTAGATAACTCAAGACCATCGAGTATAGGATCAGGTAATTCGGGAAACAAGGTGAGCACATTGTATTACCTCCCTTGTAAAAACCCGCTCGCTAGAAGTTAATTATTCACGGTGCGAACCGCCATATCAAAAGATGGGCTCGCTATATTTCGCTCGATGACCATGTCTGCAAGTAATAAAGTAATTAAACACGGTCTGGTCAATTACGTATATGCCTGATTTTATCGTGAACATAGATCCTGGGTTTTCGGCTTTGAATTACGTAGAAGCCGAAAACTGAACGTAGAATTTCCCGTAGGTGAGAGGTCTGGTTTTTGGAGGGATAATTAACTATCTTCTTTCATCTTTTAATATATATACCACAGAAATCTAACTCAATGCATTCAGTACCTCACAGATTCCTCTAGAATAACTAGCTTCGATTCTAGATATACCTGTAAAAGTGAATTTCTTAGTAGTCGTTGGAGATAAGTCTTAGTAGCTCGGTGCAGAGGTAATACTATTTTTGTAGTTTGAGTGATTTTATCTGTATTCTTAAATCGTAAATTATATTTTACTAGTTATTTTCTGTGCAGAGTGATTTACTAGTTAGTTCGGTATATTATTTCTCAAAGTTTACTATGTTACAGTGGATAGCAGAAGAATTATTATTTCTAGCTTAACCCTTCCAGTCAGAAATAAATTTTATTAACTGCTAGTAACCAGCCAGAGAATATTTTAACCAACTGAGTAAATGCACTGATTCATCATGAGTATTGACGAAATATGTATTTATTTCTAATTCATGATGATGGATTCTTTTTAATGACTAGAATTTATTTCACGGGAGTTTTAAACGATGAGACAAGCTCTAAGCTTATAGTTTCTAATTTAAGTTAAATAACCGAAGTGAATATATTATATGTTACGCGGGGGTAAGGATAGGATTGTAAATTATAATATATTATGTTAAGTATTTGTATTGTCTTGTTATACAGTATTTGGGTCCAACCCTAAATACTTTACCAGCGGCTTCCATTCAATGTATATCTGAGAATAACCAAAGAAAGAACCTTTTGTACTTAAATACGTGGGTCTTCATGGTAAACCTGTCTGGCATTGGTGTTTGCATCCAGAACAAAGTCAGAGTACCAACCTAAAGGACATTGAGACTAAATGCTGTAACTGGGCCTTGTCACGTAGACAGTTATGATCTATAAATTGCCTATTTCCTCTTCTTCTTCATTTCACCCGTATCCTCTATTTTATTATCGCAGTTTACTTTTTCCCGTATTTTGTATCGCATTCGTTCGTTGCGAAAAATATATTTCTTTCCCATCATCGTTTTTCTTTCTCATACTGAAGTGTAACTTAATTACGTAGATGTCAGTCTCTGCCGGTCGAACGATAGCTGTGAATATACGATTCTCGCCAGACAGAACGTCTGCAGTTTCCCCGGTCAGAGCGCTGCCTAACCAGATTTCTGGGCCGGGGGTGTGAGAAGTCGCTCCGTCGGACATGGCAGGCAGACGGATTGTCTACCTTTTGCAGCAACTGCGTGAGTTTTCGTCGGGATAGTCCGGCGAAGTGTGAAATTGCGCTCCGCACTGCAGACGGGGTGTCTGAGATTTGCAACTGACACGCGTACATCTCTGTCAGTACGTGGCAGTTACGACATGCGTTTAGGTGTTAAACGTATCGTTAAAGCCGGAAAGGGGAGAGCATTTCGTTCTACGAAATAACCGTTCACCTCTTTGTCCCTTTGATAGATATAACCAGAATGTTAAACTTTAATTTCTTTCTGACTCTTAAATTCGCAGTAGACAGATCGCTATGCTAGATTTAATATCTGTGTTTTGGCGAAGTCTGAGTTTCTTGGGCATTTGCTGAGTTCTAGATTACCATTAGATTACAGTATTCTAGTTCATGGTTTAATCTGTAGTTCTGCGTGAGGTAAATATTATATATAATAGATCTCTAGTATTTTGTGAAGTGATAAAGTGTTTAATCGCCTATTTCATTTTAAACTAGTTCTGTGTGCAGAGTGATTATTTTAATAGTTTGTTATATTCTTTAGTCGACGAGTTACAGTGGAAAGCAAGATAAATTATAAATTTCTAGCTAAACCCATTCGGCTAATAAAAATAATTCCATTTAACTGCTAATACTCAGGCGAGATACATTTTCTAAACTAACTTATAACTGCTAGATGTCTCATGAGTGTTGACGAAATATATTTATATGTATTTCAAATTCATGATGATTGATTTTATAATATAACTTATTTCACGGGAAGTGTTAAATGATAAGCTCTACGCTTGCAGTTTAAAATATAAGTTATATCCTTATACATAGTATGTATAATTATTTTATATGTGCTTTTTCCATTTTATGCAGTGAATACTGGGGTGATTCAAACTTGCCGGCGTTTAGTAGTAAAGAGACATACTTGTGAGAAGAATAGACATTTCTTATCTTTAACCACGTGGGTTGTTTCAAGTAACACTGGTCTGACAGTGCATGTGCCATCAGAGATAGACAGTAATACCAATCCCACTAACGGTTTTCTAAAGACTAAATGTTTATACTGGGCCTTTGAGCCAGACTTTATTTCTTCACAATAAACTCAGATATACAGGCTGCTTGGCGGCGAGAAAAATTACAAGAAATAACATTAATATTTCCGACAAGTATTGAAAGAGTGAATAGTGAACCAAGACTATCTGTTGAAAGAAGTTGTCCTCTGGTCATCTTTTCCAAATTTAAGGGAATCCTCGTGTTTTTTGACTCTGTGTGCCCGTTTAAACTTGCTTATCCAAACTGATTCAAGTGACATTAACAGTAATCAAAAATTTAACTGGTGAAGCGAACGCTCCCCGAAAACAGTGGAAGAAAAACCTGTAATTGCAGAGCTGGGATTCGCTTTATCCAAAGAATACAGATTCACTGTAGAGAAGTGTCCTAAGGTTGCGCCAGACGGCGAACAGCGGTACAGATAGGTAAGCACGTGTGCCAGGGTACCCTGATGAAAGAACCGAGTGAAAGTGACGGAAGGATGTTCGTTGTTTCATGCACTCACTTTGTAATTTTTCCTTATGACAGACTGGCTGCTTAATTTAAATTGTTCCTTTAGAATAGATACTGCTGTCATAAGTCAGTTCTTACCTTCAAGAAAGGGGGCAATATTAGACCCTAACCATATGCATCTATAACCCTTTGGGCCATCATCTGTCATCCTAACGGGGCTGTGGGCTAAACCTAGAGTTAAGATCATAACGGGGCTATCATCCTTGTAGCATTTTCTTGAATTTTGTGACTATTTGTATGTTTTTTTTTCCTTGATGTATTTTTTGTAGGTGTTGTGAGAAGATTTTTTAGATGATAATTAAAAATCTCTCTTGAACTAAATCAGTGCGTTGGTCAGCTCGTTCTAGTAATATATATATTCATTGTTATAGATTTCCCACATCTGTGTGTTTAACTGTCGTCACGTGTATGCGCGTGCCCGTGAGTAGATAGAAATATATGTAATATATATATCTGTGTTTAGACTGTCTGACGCCTTAAAAACTGTCGTAGAGGATAGGTGAAAGAGAAGATTTCCTCGATTTTTCAGAGACAGCCTCTATATCACAGTCTATCATCTCACTTGTGGAAATTCTATTTCATTTCTTTTTACTAACTCTCACGGTGTCTCTCACCTAATTTAACGTATTCCGAAAGGACCAACCCAAGTCTTAATGGAAACCTCAAGATTCTGACACTGTGAGCGCTGTGACATATATTACCTGAACTGATTTAAAGTGACATAAACAGTAATCCAGAAAAATATAGCCGAAAAGAGAACGCTCCCCGGAAGAATTGGATTGAACCTGTCTCTGTAGAGCTGGGGTTCTCTTTGCCAAAAGAACACTGGATGTGCTAAATATGTATGTCCTAAAGTTTGCGCCAGGAGGCGAAAAATCAAGTTTGTAGGTAAGAACGAAAGTCAGTGGCCACTGTTGTATTGAATGAAAGAAAACAGGGATGAGTGGTTCTTTGATCGTATAAATTCTTACACCCACTTTGTATTTCTTTATGCAAGTTTTGCTAATGCTGTTTTCCTCTTAGAATAGATTAATGCATCAATTCTGTTCTTAACTGTAGAGGGAAATCCTAGACCATAGTGTATAAATCTTGGCGCTTTGAGGGCTAATAACTTTCTTCTAACGGGATTCTTGTGTCTCAACAGAGGGAGGGAGGATTACACCTATGAGTCTAACTCTTTAATTTGTTCATTAACCTATGTTCATTGTATTTGATTTTGATATTCACATGATAGTGTTGTTGTAAAGTTCTTAATGATAAATAAAATTTACATAAACTTTATTTACGAGTGTCGGTCAGCTTGTCCCAAAAGATGCAAATTCCATAGTTATAGTTTTCACGTCTGTGCGTCTAAGTGTCGTCACGTATCTGTGTGTGTGTAGATGTGAGTGGGTGAATATATCAATATATATTTACAGGAAAGTCTGTCTGATCTAAGAATCTCAGTCGTATTCGATAGGCTGGATTGATTATCTCTCAAATCCAGGGACATATTTTTTTTACCTTTCATCATTCCACTTGTGAAAAATCTATTTCTTTACCGGATCTCTCACTGAGCTATCACCTGTTCTAGTCCTATTCAAGCTGGGCCATAATTGATCTTAATTACCCTATCAAAAATATACAACAATCGACATAAAGACGTGTCAGACAAGGTTCTGTGCTGTCCCCCTGCCTATTTAATCTATACACCGAAAACATTTTCAAACAGATACAGGAAATGTCTGGACTGAACACCAGTGGAAGGTCAATAAACAACCTTAGATATGCAGATGATACCGTGTTGTTAGCTGAAAGTGAACAGGATTTCCAAGAACTAGTCAAGCAAGTGAACATCACAAGTCATGAATTTGGACTGACATTAATATTGAGAAAACAAAAACTATGATATTAAGCAAATCAGACGATAAGCCCACATTAAAGATAGGCATAAATGGGAAAATCTTAGCCAAGAGCTTCTCTTGGTCATATAATAACAGAAGATGGCAGATGTGAAACAGGAATCAAGAAGAGAATAGGAATGGCTAAAACTACATACAACAACATGAGACATATACTGACATCAAAACAGTTAACTCGCTAATTAAAGCAGAGAATCATAAAATGTTATATATATTCAACAAATAAGGTTAAAATAAACATTTTAACCCGGTTATGATGCACACTTGACGAAAGTGACACGTTCAAAATAGAACCCCAAAAAGGCGGAAAACAGGGGGGGGGGAGGGGCGGGGGGAGGGGGAATCATCATCATCAGATGCTTTCTCCACAACGAAGGTTGGCTCTAATAGATCTCCAACGTATTCTGTCTCTTGTCTTGATGGTGCACTCTGATAGACTTTTTCCTGTCCATCTTTTGGCATAAAGGCTTTTTATGATTGACACTATGCAGCTTGGAATTCCATAAGCCCTCAGTATTTTCCATAAACTGTCCCTATGTATACTGTCAAAAGCCTTTTCAAAATCAACGAAATTAATGTACAGCTGTCTTTGCCATTCTGAGCACTGCTCTATAATGTTCCTGAGGGTAAATATATGATCTACACATCTTCTGTTCTTTCTAAATCCTGCTTGTTCTTTCATCTGCTTTTGAGATTCTCTGTATAATTATCCTGCCTAGTATTTTGCTGGGAACTGAGAGAAGAGTTATTCCTCTCCAATTATTGCAGTCTGCAAGATCTCCCTTCTTTGGCAATTTGACAATTATTCCTTTTCTCCACTCTGTTGGTGTTGTCCCTATTTTCCAGACTTGTGCAAATAGTGGTTCTAATAGTTCTGCTGCTAGCTCTGGGTCTGTCTAAAATAGCTCTGTATTTACGTTATCATGACCAGGAGCTTTTCCATTCTTTAACCCGTTGATTGCTGTGATGATTTCTTCTTTTGGTGAGATGTCTGTATTAACATCTAGATCATTTTCAGCCTCAGGAACATTCAATTGTGTCTCTGGTGGTTCCTTATTCAGAGTTTCTCTGAAATTCTCTGCCCGTCTTGTTTCCTGTCCCTCTACTGTCGGGATGAGATTTCAGTGCTTATCTCTTACTAATGTAATATTGTTTGCACCTCGTTTTCCACTGATGATTTTAGTTATTTTGTATACTGTGCTTTGTTCATTTCTCAGTGCTGCCTCTTCTGCCTGTCTTGCAAGGTCACCCAGAAATGTCCTTTTGTTAGCACGGGTTTGACGTTTAACTTCCTTGTCCAGCTGACTGTACTGTTCACTATATATTGCCTTTAACCTGGGAGACGTAGCTTCTATTTTCTTTCTTTTCATTTCCTTTCTCTTCGCTATGGTGTTTAGCGTTTCTGGTGTTATCCAGTCTTGGCTCTTTCTTTCCTGGAATCCCAAGCATGACTTGCTGCTTTCCTTGTATATTGTTGAGATGGTGTTGAATCTCTGGTCAACATCATCGGTCTCTGTTCTTTCCTGGCTTTTGATAATCTCATATCTTCTCTTTACGTCAACCACGAAAGCTTTTCTGGTGAAGGGATCCTTCAGTTTCGTGATGTCGTATCTTTTCTGTTTGACTGCAACTGGTCCAGCAGCTCTGAGTTTCACTTCCAGTCTTGCTACTACTAGGTGATGATCACTTCCCACATCTGCGCCTCTTCTTACTTTCACGTCTTGTAGTGCATGTCTCCATCTGCCATTGATCATTATGTGATCTATCTGGTTTCTGTCTCGTCCGTTTGGTGATTTCCATGTTAACTTGTGCACTTCCTTGTGTGGAAAAAGTGTTCCTCCAATGACCAGGTTGTTAATACTGCAGAAGCTTATTAATTTGTCCCCATTCTCATTTGCTGTTCCACTGCCGCATTTCCCCATCACTCTTTCGTTATAATTATTGTGAGCTCCCACTTTCGTATTTAGGTCTCCCATTACTATAATGAGATCGTACCTGGTTGTAGTTTCGATTTCTTTTTGTACCTGTTGATAGAACTCGTCCTTGATCTCTTCATCGCTGTCGTTTGTTGGTGCATAGCATTGTATAATTGTGGTGTTGGTGAACCTCCCTCTCAGTCTTGCTCTTATCAGTCTGTTGTTGATGGGTTTCCATTCCAGTAAAGACGTTTCCATTCCTTTCTTCAGGATAATGGCTACACTTTCGTTGTGCTGACCATCCTCTCTGCCAGAATAAAGTACTGTTTCCCCTGTAGCTGTTTTTATTCTCCCCTTACCTGTCCATCTGCTCTCGCTTATTCCCAGGATATGTATTTTGTAGTTCCTCATCTCTGCTGTGATTTGTCTCAGCTTTCCTGCCTAATTCATAGTGCTGACGTTCCAAAAACCAATTCTGGTTTCGTGTTTTGCGGTCGGGGCATCCGTTTTCATGCCAGTGGCTTCCTTTCGGCTTTCACCACTGTCAGTCATACGAGCCTGAGACTCCGGATGTCCATCCCGCAGCAAAGTTTTTTCCATTTATTGTTGTTTCCGTAACATGTGCGATTTTTTACATAGACAGGGGTGTCGGCCCTGTGCTAAAACCCCCAACCTGGAGGACCAGAGTACCAGCTTTTGTCTGACCCATACCCACGCTGACCAGTTCAGCTTGGTTGAACCTACCAGGAGTAAATCTCCCACTGGCATAGCTCTGGGGATTGTCAGGGTACACAAGCTGCCATACCGCTACAAGGCATAGGTGCCATTGATGGCAGGTTATCTCCCATAATGCCGCGTTTTTTAACACTGTCAGAGGGACCACTTGTCTATGATTATCATCATCACCAGCTGCCATCTGCACACGAAGATCAAGAGCAATGGATCTTCGGCATCTTCCGTCTGTTGCCTTGATAGCTCTTTCCTGTCCATCTCTTGATGTTATCTTCTCATTTATACCGTTGCCTTCATCTTGCACGTTTGCCTTCAGCTCTGCATTCCATTAAGGTCGTTAGCAAGGTGTTATGTCTTTTCATTTGGCCAAAATATGTTAGCTGTCTGATTTTGACCTCTTTCATTATTTCTCTTTGCATTCGCAGATTGTCTATAACCTCTTTATTTGATTTCTTCTCATTCCCAATCGTCTAGACATCCACATATCAAGGGCCTCTATTCTGTCTTCCAATTGTTTGTTAACTGTCCATTTTTTTACACCATACGTTCATGAAGAATATATATGACATTTGATGGTTCTCAGTTTTAATTTTTAAGCTAATTATTTAGATTGTTAGTATTTGTCTCATGCTGTTGAATGTAGCTTTGGTCATTCCTGTTTCTCTTCCTGATTTATGTTTCATATCAGCTGTTTTCTGCTATTATATGACCAAGATATGACAACCTCTTAAGTTGGTCCAGAAATTTTCCATTTATTTTTATCTTTAATGGTGGCTTATCGTCTGTTTTGCTAATTATCACAGTTTTCGTTTTCTCAATGTCAGTGTCCAGTACATATTCACGACTTATGTTGTTTACTAACTTCACCAGTCCTTATAATTCATGATCACTTTCAGCTAACAACACTGTAACATCTGCACGTCTTTTATCTAAGGTTGTTTATTGATTTATTTTAAATAAACGACTCTTCCCAAATGAAAATAGACGCGTAAGTGGATGATACGAATCATAACACCATTTAGTGGTGATTTGAATAAAACGCGCCCCCATATATATATATATATATATATATATATATATATATATATATATATATATATATATATATATATATATATATATATATATATATATATATATATATATATATATATATATATATATATATATATATATATATATATATATATATATATATATACTGAAGCACATTAAAAACGCACCACTATTATATATACTGATGCCGAGAAGCTGGAAAAAAAAGGTGTGGGAATGGATTTTCCCCGTGTTTGCCAAGAGGTAGAGAGTGAATGGCTGCTGGAATGGAAAGTGCATGATTCAACCCACGGGTTTATGTACAGACTACATGAAAACGATGAAAGTTACACGTGCAACACGATTCCCAACAGCTATGACCCTGAAAATGTGTACACGTTGTGGCAGTATACTCGGTATAAAAAGGCCGTTGAGACAAAACACCCAGTACATGTGCTTGAAATGCCACGACTATCTGAAAACGACTGCCAACGAGCCATTGGTATGTTGGAGACCGGAATGAGCTCGCGGGCCATTGCCAGAAGGATGAATTGCCACCACAGCACTATTGTATGTCTCAATGAACGTTACGGAACCATTGGCAGTGCCTGGGATAGACTTCGGAGTGGCCAACCACGAGTTACAACCCCTGCGCAAGATCGTCATATTGTGCTGAGTTACCTAAGGAATCGTACTCTCCCGGCAAGTCAAACAGCAAGAGCAATAGTGGGTAGACATGGGGAAGTCTCTTGAATGACAGTCATGCGACGACTCAGAGATACAGGCCTTACTGCAAGACGACCTTATGTTGGGCCAAACCTGACTCACAGACATCGTCAGCAGCGCCTGCAATGAGCAGAGCAACATGTCAGATGGACTAAACTACAGTGGAATGCTGTCCTATTCACAGACGAGAGCAGATTCAACATATCCTTTGCTGATGGACGTATGCGGATTTGGCGACGGTGTGGAGAGCGCTTTGCAGATTGCTGTGTAAACCGATTTGGAGGTGGCAGTATTCACATTTGGGGAAGATTCAGTTTTCACCATCGATTGCCTCTTTACGTCTTCCGTGGAAATGTTAATGCTGTGACATATCGAGATGAGGTTCTGGATGCACTGGTTGCTCCTGCGTTCACAATTTATCCAGACTTGCAGCTTCTCCAGCAGGATAACGCATGTGCATTTTTTTGTATTTTTGCTTTTCTCCCTTGCCTGCACAGAATGCAATTAATTTCATAACAATCAAATGTACAAATTAATGACCAGCATGGATTCATAGGAAAATGAATAAAGATTCCAAATATGTAAACTTGTAAACACTTATATTTACATTTCACACTCTGTTCCTGGATTATACAGGTGGTGCGTTTTTAATGTGCTTCAGTATATATATATATATATATATATATATATATATATATATATATATATATATATATATATATATATATATATATATATATATATATATATATATATATATATATATATATATATATATATATATATATATATATATATAGGTCAACGCAGGTAATGCTGCTGCGTAAGGAAACCTTTTGATTGGTTCTCGGCGTTTTAGTCTTTTTAATGGCAGGCAAGCTAATTGGTTAGTTGCGTTTTGGTACTTTGCGTAACCCAGTTCCGAAACAACAGTGTTTTTTCCCTTTTAATTATTTTTCCTAATTCATTTTGTATGCCGCCATCTTGCGGGAACGTGACTTCGTGTAATTTAATCTTCTCAGAGTCTGTTGAACGTGGATTGGCTGTGCATATTTGTATATCGACATAGTGTATTAACAAAGAAGTGGGTTTACACACGATTTTACGACATAGCCCCATCCTTTCCTAGCTGTAACCTGTAATAGCTGATGTGTAAACACCTGCTGTAGTTAATCTTTTCTCGTCTGTACTTCGAGAGTAATAGGGTGTCGACTTAAAAAAATCAGCTCCTACATTGTCTCTTCCCGGAATGTAATTCACTGTAAAGGAATAAGGCGCCAGAAGCAGACTCCACCTTAATAATCTCGAATTTAACTTTCTAGATGCAGCAAAGAATGTTAAAGGTCGGTGATCGCTTTGGACAATGAAGTGTGTCCCATACAGGTAAGGTGAGCATTTGTCGATGGACCAAATTAGAGCCAAACATTCTTTCTCTATGGTCGAGTAGTTAAACTCACCTGCATTCAGCTTTCTACTGGCGTAGGCGACTGGTAAAAGTTCCTCTGTCTGGACTTTTGATTGCTGCAAGAGAGTTGCACCAATACCTATACTGCTAGCTTCCGTCCTTAATACAAATTCGTGTGTGATATCGGGTAGCATAAGGATGGGTTTGCTGGTGAGTTTTGCTTTTAGCTCTGTGTAAGCTTTTTCACAATCAGCATTCCAATGGATTTTATCAGGCTGTCCTTTCTTAGTTAAGTTAGTTAATGGTGCACACAGAGAGTTAAAGTGGGGTATGTATTTCTGATAGAACCCACATAATGACACAAATGATCTCACATCTTTCTTCGTTTGAGGTCTGGTTGCCTTCTTTAACTTATCTATATTCTTTGGGTCAGGAGACATATGACCTGTAGAAATAGTGTGACCTAGGAATTCCAACTTCTTACAACCGATATAGCACTTGGTTGGACGTACAGTCCAGTTTCTCTCAGTCTGTCAAACAACACGGAGAGCGCTACTATATGCTCTTCAAATGTGTTTGTAGCAACAAGAATGGCATTCATAAAGTTAGTGATATGGGGATTTTGTAGAGGTTCCAACAATTTCCTCATCATTCTTGAAAAGATACTTGGAGCATTTTTCAGTCCAAAGGGTCGTACATTAAACTCGTAGTGTCAGTCTGATGTAGTAAATGCCAGCATTTTTCTAACTTCTGGTTTCATTGGTATTTGGTAGTATCCCTTGCTTAGATCTACCTTCGATAAATACCTAGCCTTACTCAGTGTAGAGAACAGCTGGCTGGTGTCAGGTAATGGGTCCACCTGAGATTCTGTGATTGCATTTAGCTTCCTGTAGTCAATACATAACCTGTGTTCACCACTCGGTTTTCTTAATAGCACCACACTTGAGCTATAGGGAGAGTCTGACTTCGAGATAATTTTCTCCTTCAACAGATAATCAACTTCCTCCCCTATTGCCTTGGCTTTCGAATAGGGTATAGGGTATGTTCTCGTGCATACTGGTGTAGGGTCAGTAATCTTCATGTCATACTCTAACAGATTCGTACGACCTGGCTTATCTGTGAGCACATCAACATGGGTTTCCAACACCTTCTGAACCATCATCTTCTGCTCTGGAGTTAAATGTTAACTAATGTTTACTTGAACATAATCCTCTGTAGTTGCGAGTGGATATTCCATAGAGTGAAGTGGTTCACTGTGCATCTCTGTTGCAATGGCTAGGGTCATGATATGTGCAACTTCTGATGATTCCTTGTCATAGTATTTTTTAAGAAGATTGACATTATATACCTTCTCCTTTCCTTTCTTGTCAATCTTATAATTGGTCTTGGAAAGTTTTTCTATTATGGCATAGGGTCCTTGCCATCCAATCTGCAATTTATTATTGCTGCTTGGCAACAGTAATAACACTTTTTCACCCACCTCCAGTTCCTTATCCTTTGCTTTTTTGTTGTAGTACGCAGCATGCTTCCTCCTGGAATGTCTTAAGTTATCATTGGCTAGTTTCCAACCTGTTTTCAATCGAGATGTCAACTCGTTGACGTATTAGTATGAGGAAGTCACTGTTTCCTCTGCTTTTTCATCAGTCTATGTCTGCAGCAATGCTTCCAGTGGACCTTTTATTGGTCTTCCAAACAACAATGTAGCTGGAGCCAATCCAGTTGAATTGTGAGGTACTTCCCTATATGCAAATAGTGCAGCGGGTAAGTATGTATCCCAAGTATCAGGTTTTTCACTTGCCAGCTTTCTAAGGATTGAAATTAGCGTACCATTGAACCGATCTACTTGACCGTTCCCTTGTGCATGGTAGAGACTACAATGATAGTGCCTGGCTTGAAATATCCTGAATACTTCTCGTGTTAGCTTTCCCTTAAACTGAGAACCATTGTCAGTCAATATCTGATGCGAGAAGCCTAATCGGGTGAATATTGTCAACAGGGCCTCTGCCACATGCATTGAATCTATAGCTGACATGGCCACTGCTTTTCCCCACATAGAGCAAGTATCAACCAAGGTTAAGATGTAAGCATTTCTCTTCTTGGTCCTAGTGAGGGGTCCAACAATATCCACTGCAACACGTTCAAAAGCTGCCATCACCGGTGTCAATACCTTGTCGAGGTATGGCGGCTTGCGTACCCTGATTACCTTCAGAGCTATGCCAGCAGGAGTTTTACTCCTGGAAGGTTCTACCAAGCTGGACAGGTTTACGCGGGCAGGGGTCATACGAAAGCAGACACCCTGGTCCTCCAAGTTGGGGGTTTTAGCATAGGGCTGACACCCCTGTCTATGTAAAACAATTGAAGTTACGGAAACAACAACGAATAAACAAACTTTGCTGCGGGATGGACATCCGGAGCATGAGGCTCGAATGACTGTCAGTGGTGAAAGCCGAAATGAAGCCACTAACATGAGAACGGACGTCCTGACCGCAAAACATGATACAAGAATAGGATTTTGGAATGTCAGGACAATGAATGAGACGGGTAAACTAAAACAGGTCACGGCAGAAATGAGAAACTATAGGTTCACATTCTAGGGATAAGCGAGAGCAGATGGACAGGGGCAAGAAAAGTTAAAACAGCAACAGGAGAAACAGTACTTTACTCTGGAAGAGAGGATGGACAGCACAGTGAAGGCGTAGCCATTATTCTACAGAAAGGGATAGAAAGGACATTACTGGAATGGAAACCCATCAACAACAGACTGATCAGATTAAGATTGAGAGATAGATTCACCAATACTTCAATAATACAATGCTACGCACCAACGAATGACAGCGACGAAGAGGTCAAGGATGAATTCTATCAACAACTGCAGAAAGAAATGGAAGACACACCTAGATATGATCTTATTATATAATGGGAGACCTCAATGCGAAAGTTGGTACACACAATACATATAATGAAAGAGTAATGGGGAAATGCGGCAGCGGAACAGCAAACGAAAATGGGGATAAATTAATAAGTTTTTGTAGTATTAACAACCTGGTCATTGGAGGAACACTTTTCCCACATAAAGAAATTCACAAATTAACATGGGAATCACCAAATAGTCGGAACAGAAACCAGATAGACCACATCATGATTAACGGTAGATGGAGACATGCATTACAAGATGTGAAGGTAAGAAGAGGTGCAGATGTGGGAAGTGATCACCATTTAGTAGTAGCAAAACTGAAAGTGAAACTAAGAAGGGCTGGACCAACTGTAAGTACACAGAAAAGGTTTGACATCAGCGAATTGAAGGACCCCCTTACCAGAAAAGCTTTTGCGGCTGACATAAAGAAACGATATCAATTTGCCAAAAGTCAGGAAAAGACATTGACTGATGATATAGACCAGAAATTCAACAACATTTCAACAATATATAAGGAAAGCAGCAAATCATGCGTGGGATTCCATGAATGGAAGAAGCAAGACTGGATAACCGCAGAAACATTAAACACCATAACACTGAGAAAGGAAATGAAAAGAAAGAAAACAGAAGCGAAGTCCCCCAGGTTAAAGCAACTATATAGCAAACAGTACAGTCAGCTGGACAAGGAAGTTAACGCCAAACCCGAACCAACAAAAGGAATTTCCTAGACGATCTTGCAAGACAGGCAGAAGAGGCAGCACTGAGAAATGAATAAAGCACAGTATACAAAATAACTAAAATCATCAGTGGAAAACGAGGTGCAAACAATATTACATTAGTAAGAGATAAGCAAGGAAATCTCATCACGACAGCAGAGGGACAGGAAACAAGATGGGCAGAGCACTTCAGAGAAACTTTGAATAAGGAACCACCAGAGACACAATTGAATGTTCCTGAGGCTGAAAACGATCTAGATGTAAATACAGACATTCCACGAAAAGAAGAAATCATCACAGCAATCAAACGGTTAAAGGAGCCGCGCTAACGTAGTGGTCACAACACCGCTCTGGCGACCGGGTGATTCAGGATCAAACCCGGGCAACGGCATTTGGGGATTTTTCGTCGACCGGGATTTTGACTGGATTAACTCGAGACCTGGCGAGGACATTTGAAGGAGTGTCGTCGACCACGGACTGGCGGCTCCTGAGCCGACCCAGCTCTAATGGGTACCTCCGAAAACGGCGAGTATATGCCTGAATGGCGAGGGAAATTGTCTCTGTACAAGAAAATAGGATACTCACGTAAAAATCAATGTCAGGTTAGACATTAAAAAAAAAATAATAACCTGAGATTTCGCCTCGAGTATTAGCGGGCGTACGAAAAAAAAAAGAAAAAAAAAACGGTTAAAGAACGGAAAAGCTCCTGGCCATGATAACTTAAATGCCGAGCTATTTAAGACAGACCCTGAGCTAGCAGCAGAACTATTAGAACCACTATTTGCACAAGTCTGGAAAACGGGGACAATACCATCAGAGTGGAACAAAGGAATAATTGTCAAATTGCCCAAGAAGGGAGATCTTGAAGACTGCAATAATTGGAGAGGAATCACTCTTCTCTCAGTTCCCAGTAAAATACTAGTCAGGATAATTATACACAGAATTTCAAAAGCAGTAGACCCCAAGCTGAGGAAGGAACAAGCAGGATTTAGAAAGAACAGAAGATGTGTAGATCATATATTCACTCTCATGAACATTATAGAGCAGTGGCAAAGACAGCTGTACATTAATTTCGTTGATTTTGAAAAGGCTTTTGACAGCATACATAGGGACAGTTTATGGAAAATACTGAGGGCTTATGGAATTCCAAGCTATATAGTGTCAATCATAAAAAGCCTCTATGCCAACTTTACGTGTAGTGTTGGGCAGAGCAACCTAACCTTTGAGGTGAAGACAGGAGTACGACAAGGATGCCCTTTATCAACCACCCTATTTTTAACAGTCATAGACTGGGTGATGCGCCAGACAACAGAGGGCAGTCCAAGGGGAATAAGATGGATACATTTTCTACATTGGAAGATCTGGAATATGCAGATGACATTGCACTACTAGCACATTCACACCTACACATCTAGGAAAAAACGGATAGACTTAATAAGTTTAGCCAGCAGGTGGGCCTGACCATCAATTTAAAGAAGTCAGAAGTGATGACGCTCAATGTGAGCAACCCTGAGCCCATATCAGTAAGGAATCAGCAACTGGTACAGACAGACACCTTCACATACCTACGATGCATATTAACACCAGACGGCGGGGCAGGCAAAGACATCAACATTAGAATGATTAAGGCAAGAACAGCCTTTTTTAACCTAAACAACACCTGGAAGTCCTCTCAATACAGCCCAAGCACAAAATTAAGATTATATCAGAGCTGTGTGCTTTCTGTGCTTCTCTATAGTGTGGAATGCTGGAGAGTTACAGAGAAGGAAATGTCGAAATTGTCCTCTTTTCACACAACATGCCTAAAAAAATTCACCGAATCTTTTGTCCGAATACCATCACCAACCAAGATCTGCTTACTCGGAGCAAGCAAGAGTACATGCACACCATCATAGCTGGCAGACGCTGGAGCTGGGTTGGCAATGTCCTCAGAAGAGACCCCGATGCCATTATAAGAACAGCTATGCTTTGGACCCCTGAAGGAAAACGAAAGAGAGGCCGACCAAACACAACCTGGTGGAGGACTGTGGAAGCTGAGATGCAAAGAATGAGCCAGAGTTGGGGCACTGTACGAAGGATGGCCACCGACCGAGCAAAGTGGAATCAATTTGTTGTTGCCCTACAAGACGCCACTAGGCGAGATGGCCACTGACTGCTTTGGCGGTCGGCGGCTAAGGATCAAAGAAGAATACGTTCAAAAGGGGTTCCCATAATGGGCATTTCTCCCAGTGTTGCTGGTGCAGTCCTATGCTTAGGAGCTACTATTTCGCATTCTGGACAAGATCTTACATATCTCTTTATGTCCTCTGTGATTCCTGGCCAAAAGTAGTGACAGGCTGTCTTTTGTCCAGTGGCCCCTACTCCCTATGTCCACTGAAGGGTATAGCATGTCCTAGCGTCATAACCTTCTCCCTGTAAGATTTTGGCACTACTAGCTGTCCATGCCCTTTAGGTCCAGTTCCAGCATTTCTGTAGAGTAGGCCATTCTTGTTCTAAAAGTCTCCTTTCTCTGGAGGGTTGTGCTTTAGGTAATTTGCCAAAACATGGCTTCAATGTGCTGTCTGCTGCTTGAGCCTTTTTCATCCCTTCTGGATGAGTATTGATACGATTTTCCTCCATTTTCCTGGAGCTTTCCCTGATCTGGACTGTTGCCATAACTGCAGGTTTTATAGGCTCTCCAAGGAAAACTTACATACACCGCAGAATTAAAGGGTAAATAGGGTCGTCAATCACTGCTGCTTTGATTTCTCCTTCCACATAGCGAGATCTTATGTTGATTCGGTCTATGGGTAATGTCATGGTTCTTGCTCCCTTGATCGGTCCTCTGATTTCCACTGTTTCTGTGGTTCTCTGGTCAGGACTCACTAGAGAAGAACACATTACTGAATCAAAGTCCAATCCTGTGTCATATAAACACAGTACTTGAGTTCCATTCACGATCACTTCCTCACAGACAGGGGAATTATGGAGGTCCTTCTAACTTATTGTCAGTTCCTTCCTTCCCTGCTTCCCTGTTGTAAGACATGCAACGTGATGAGGAGGATTCTTCCTTCTGTAGTCCGCAGTATTGTGGTTACTCATTTGACAAGTTTTAACCACTTTCCTTCCTTCCGGTAAGGTGTCTTATCCGATCTTAGAGGGTTTTTGTCCCTTTGGTCAAATCTTTGTTTGTTCCTTGGGGTATCGTCCTTTTGTTAATATTTGGTATAGTTTTGTGATGATTTGAAGTTTTCACTCTAGTTCTTCTTATTTCCTAATAATTCTGCTTGAGTGGCTTGATATCTCTCAGCAACAGTTACAATGTCTTCCAATCTCTCTGCTCCTTGTTCCATAAGAAACTTCCTCATTTCTTGAGGCATGGACTCTTTCACTTGCTCCATCATTATCATTTCTTTGAGTTCCTGACACTTTCCTAAACTACTCCATTTCATTTTGCCAAATAAGTTTCCAATCTAACAGAGAAGTGATGATAGTTTTCTCCTGGAAGAAGTTTAGCTGTTCGGAATTTCTTTCTCAAGATTCCGAGTTCCTTTCATATCTTACAAGCAATGCCTGCATCAGGATGTCATAATCTTCCTGGTCATCTCTTGAGAGCTTCAAATATACATCGTAGGCCACACCTCTCAATCCCTGAGATAGTTTAAGACTCCACTTTTCTTTCACTGAGCATAGGTAGTGGCAAGTCTTTCATATCTATCCAGGTACGACTCAATGGAATAAGATGGACTACATTTTTTACATTGGAAGATCTGGAATATGCACTACTAGCACATTCACATCAACACAGCCAGGAAAAAACGGATAGACTTAATAAGTTTAGCCAGCAGGTGGGCTTGAACATCAATTTAAAGAAGTCAGAGGTCATGACGCTCAATGTGAGCAACCCTGAGCCCATTTCAGTAAGGAATCATCAACTGGTACAGACAGACACCTTCACATACCTAGGATGCATAGTAACACCAGACGGCGGGACAGGCAAAGACATCAACATCAGAAGGAATAAGGCAAGAACAGCCTTTTTTTAGCCTAAACAACATCTGGAAGTCCTCTCAATACAGCACAAGCACAAAATTAAGATTATATCAGAGCTGTGTGCTTTCTGTGCTTCTCTATGGTGCGGAATGCTGGAGAGTTACAGAGAAGGAAATGTCGAAATTGTCCTCTTTTCACACAACATGCCTAAAAAAATTCATCGAATCTTTTAGCCGAATACCATCACCAACCAAGATCTGCTTACTCGGAGCAAGCAAGAGGACATGCACACCATCATAGATGGCAGACGCTGGAGCTGGGTTGGCCATGTCCTCAGAAGAGACCCCGATGCCATCACAAGAACAGCTATGTTATGGACCCCTGAAGGAAAACGAAAGAGAGGCCGTCCAAAAACAACCTGGCGGAGGATTGTGGAGGCTGAGATGCAAAGAATGAACCAGAGTTGGGGCACTGTACGAAGGACGGCCGCCGACCGAGCAAAGTGGAATCAATTTGTTGTTGCCCTACAAGACGCCGCTAGGCGTGATGGCCACTGACTGCTTTGACGATCGGCGGCTAAGGATCAAAGAAGAAGTCTCAATGGCGTCTTCTTTCTCAATGGGTCCAGATGAAAGTGCATGGCCCCATTTGAGGTGCTCTGGCTGGAGCTACTCTCAGAGTGAGGTGAGCTACCACAATTATTGCCAGTAGTTGTCTGAATTTCAAGCTCTTTTACTCTCAACTGATGGTCTCTCTCTCTGCTTGTAATTTCCTTTCTTCAGCGTCAATTTTCTTTGCCTCATTTTCAGCTTTCAATTTCTTGGCTTCAGCTGCTAATTTCCTTTCTTCAACTTCTAATCTTTTGGTTTCTCTCTCAGTTTCCAGTCTTTTGGCTTCTCTCTCAGCTTCCAGTCTTTTTGCTTCTCTTTCAGCTTCTACTTGCAATTTCCTTTCCTCTCAATCAATGTGTTTGTCCACTTCTGTTGTGACATACTGAATAAGAACATCACCTGCAAAATACTAGGCAGGATAATTATACAGAGAATTTCAAAAGCTGTAGACCACAAACTGAGGAAAGAACAAGCAGGATTTAGAAAGAACAGAAGATGTGTCGATCATATATTTGGGACTGGGTTGGCCATGTCCTCAGAAGAGACCCCGATGCCATCACAAGAACAGCTATGCTTTGGACCCCTGAAGGAAAACGAAAGAGAGGCCGATCAAATAACAACCTGGCGGAGGACTGTGGAGGCTGAGATGCAAAGAGTGAATCAGAGTTGGGGCACTGTACAAAGGATGGCCACCGACCGAGCAAAGTGGAATCAATTTGTTGTTGCCCTACAAGACGCCACTAGGCGTGATGGCCACTGACTGTTTTGGTGGTCGACGGCTAAGGATGAAAGAAGAAGAAAAAGTT
This sequence comes from Oreohelix idahoensis, assembly GCA_024509875.1. Lineage (NCBI taxonomy): Eukaryota > Metazoa > Mollusca > Gastropoda > Stylommatophora > Oreohelicidae > Oreohelix > Oreohelix idahoensis. The sequence continues at coordinate 38,469 of JAMPIV010018156.1, read as the reverse complement.
GATTGGTTAGTTGCGTTTTGGTACTTTGCGTGACCCAGTTCCGAAGCAACAGCGTTTTTTTTCTTTTAATTATTTTTCCTAATTCATTCTGTCTGCCGCCATCTTGCGGAAACGTGACTTCGTGTAATTTAATCTGTCTCAGAGTCTGTTGAACGTGGAATGGCTGTGCATATTTGTATATCGACATAGTGTATTAACAAAGAAGTAGGTTTACACACGACTTTACGACAATATCTCCCAATCCTTAATTTCAAATCCCAGCTGTGTTTCCGCCGAAAGTTCCAATCAAATCAAATTAGATTCTGGCGAACCACTCATCCCACGCGTCTAAAATCTATCTACATAAGATTTCCGCACTGTTTATGACAATATTGTGATGTGTTCCTGGGAAGTTTAAGTTTATCCTTATCTAATTATCCCCTTTAACACGATCAACAGCTTTCCAGTAGGGTAAAATGTTTGACCGCCCCATTTCTACAGAATTCTAGAATGTTTATTCTTTTAGGAACCGTCCTCCCGACGTCCTGTGGTAAGAGTGCATTAGACTTCAGGCTTGACACTCTTTAATACAATGGCCTGCTGAGTACCTTCCAGGGTTGTCCTTGGATATTCCATTTCAGGAATTATAATATTTATATATTGGTTTGGCCAGTTACACACAATCTCCCTGGCCCGCACCTCAGGTACTCAATAACAAGGCCCAACTTCTTGGCACAATTCACATCCATTTAATATACATATTACTCCATTTGAGTATAATACGACATCTTAGCTTTTACTAGCATATGTCTCTACTGTCCTTGATTTCGCTCCTCTCAGTTTTAATCGGACAGTCAACTTACGTGCACAAGAATTCCATATACACTGCTAAGACTAATCTGACATTATACTATTAGTGAAAGCATAAAGCAGTGATGGTAATCGATCTTGCAGGTGACATATAATAATGCCCAAAGGCAATTAACACATTCTACAAGCAGGTCCTACTGGACACATTCCTTGCTCACTGGTCAAACGACACAAGCAGAATCCCCGGTTCGAGACGCTAGCTTGTCCCAGATCAGAAATGCCGTCTGCTGTTAATTCAGAGCAGCAGACACGACGTCACTTCCTGCAACCACGGGATACCGTGTGTAAACAATATATATCAGGAAGTGATCGACATGATATGATATTTACTCATATCATTTACTCCCCCCCCCCCCCGGATTAAAATAATGAAAAGGAACTTTTCATTATTTTCATAGTACAATCTTACAAGGTCACTGGAGAAACCATATGACAATATCCAACTACTCAACTGTCATCATTATGATAGCACCTAGAGGCGTGCTCCATAATCGACAATTTAACACACAAGGTGTGGTATTTAGTAATAAGATAACTAAACCCATTATCGTTAGCAGACGCTCTTTTGACACAAATGTGAGGTAACTATATTCATTAGAAGACAGATAAGAAAGGTCAATATGTCAGTCATGGCACTCACACAGCATACCATGTCAACAAACGCCCTAAGTCGTGTCGGTATGTAAGTCTACCTATCTATCAAATGAACTGCGTAATAAGCACTCAAAGACAGAATAAAGTATATGAGGCAGACAAGTTAAAATATAAGTGGTGACTGTGACAATATGTCAAAATAGTTATTAACATTTGTATGTATGCAATGTCATGTGGTGAATGACAATGTTAATGAGATGTCATATGAAGATATATTATTTAATAACTACACATATGAGGGATATAAATTATAATAAGTGGAAGCACCACTGTAATTCACTTCATATAATGATAGACCAATGAAGCAATGCAATGTCACACGTGATAATAAAACTGGTCATGTTAGACCATACACAGTTCTTTCCTGTAGGAGTATTTAAAAGAATAAAAGTTTCAGTGAGTCATTAGTTTGCACATTAGTGATATGTTATGCCGGAAAGACATAGTTTATTGAAGGAAAAATCCAATTTCCATCTATGTTGGTTGTCGATGTTTGTTTTCCATGCAATATTATATGCAGCACAGAAATTATAGTTCATTCTGTACCTGAGAATTTCATACTTATGTGATGAAATGTCATTTGTTGGTTATGTCCCTTTTTGAATTCTGTAGTCAATAATTTTAGTTACTTCCCTTTCTACACAATGTTTGAGATAGTTAATTAGTGCAAATAGTTTCTTGAAAATGTAGCAGATTATCTGAATTGCACCGACTTTGATTGTTATACTGCCCAAAAGTCATTGTACAATGTGCATGAAGTAACCAAGTATTGTTCTTGAGCAATTGCATTAGACATCATGTGACGAACGCTTGAATATATATCTTGATTTTGGATGGACAGAAATTCATCATCATCATGTTGCTTGGCATAGTGTCTCTAGTTTTTCAAACTGTTTAGGTGCATGATGAAGCAATGTGGCTGTACTCTTTGAAGTATGCACTATATGAGTCAAAAGAAGTTATGTTCTTTAGTTCATGATGCTACCTTTGCGAAATAATTCCTGTGTTGTCCCAAAGGAAGTAGTGTTATCATTGAGCATCAAAGTTGGATTGAGGCAGCATTTGCGGATACAACTGGCGATATCGGATGCTTCATGCATCTGGATAGCACATCGGCCATGACGTTCAACTTTCCTGCGATGGGTTTAATCTGGTAATTATAGGGTTGAAGGGCCAGTGAGGCACGAGCTGCTTTAGCATTCTTGAATCTCGCTGTTTTGAGGTAAGACAGTGCTCTTTGGTCCGTCTCGAGAGTGAAACTTGCACCAAGCAGGTAGCGCTGCAGTTTGGAGAAGCAGAATACAAGAGCCAGTAGCTCTCTCTCGATGACCGAGTAACGTTGCTCCGTCGGCGTTAGCTTCCTGCTAACATACAGTGTTGGATGTAAGCAGCCTTTCCATTCTTGCAAAGCACACCTCCAATTGACGTGTTGGAAGCGTCCACTGTCAGAGTAAAATGTTTAGATGGATCAGGCAATCTCAATATAGGCAACTTGGAAAACAGACATTTTAATCTATTTAAAGTAACATTAACATCATGGCTATAAAATTAACCTATTTGGTGACTCCTTCTTCACCAGTGATGACAACACAGACGTATACTCCGCAAAATTAGGGATAAATTTACGATAAAAGTTTAGGAGCCCTAGAATACTTCTAACCTGTTTTTTGGTCTTAGGCATATCAAGGTTTAGAATCCTAGAGATAGTAGTATCCTCTGTTTTCAAAAAACCTCCTCCTACTTTATAACCTAAAAATGAAATCTCCTGAAATCCAATTTTAGTCTTAGATGGACGTGCAGATAGATTATGACGACGTAGAGTGGTAAGTAAGGATTGAATACCCTTCAAATGTTCATCCCATGATTGATGAAATAGACAAATGTCGTCAATGTAAGTAATAAGGTCGTCTCTGTCAGAGAAGAGTCGTCTCATCATGCGAACGAAGGTCGCAGGTGCGTTAACTAAACCAAAAGACATATAGTTAAATTGAAAGAGTCCTAATGGAGTTGCGAAAGCAGTATAAGGCTTGGATCGTTCCGTTAATGGTACTTGAAAATAGCCTTTAGATAGATCAAATTTTGAAAAAAATGTAGCTGTAGCTAGTCTATCTAATAAAGACTCCAACACGGGCATTGGTTCCGCGTCTTGGATGGTGACCGAATTTAAACGTCTAAAATCTATGCATATACGTATAGATTTGTCTTTTTTCCTGATCAAAACCATAGGAAAACTATAAGGGGAATGAGATGGAGAAATAACATTTAATTTCACCATCTGTTCTAGTTCCTCTTTAACCTGCCCTTGTAAATGTATAGGAATAGGGTAAGGTTTCAACTTAATGGGTTGAAAGTCTGTCAGAATGATATCATGTTCGATGATATCAGTGTGTCCTGGGACATCAGTAAGGACATCAGTAAAAGAACGTAAGATAGAAGTAACCTGTTCTTTCTGGGAAGAAGATAGAGTTGGTGATATATCCACATCTTTCCAACTTTCAGTAGACAAGTAGTGAAGACTAGGTAATACCAATAGTGAGTCATTACCATCAGTCAAATCAGAATTTTCTTCTTGTATGACAGCCAAAGAAGAATGACGACAGACAGATTGATCAAGAGCCTCGAAGACTGGTCTCAGATATGGTGGACGTGTATGAAACTGCTGTAACATATTGATATGAAAAGTTTTATCTTTTCCCTCTACTGAGACAATATAATCAACATCAGACAGTTTTCACAATCCTGTAAGGTCCTCTCCATGAGACTAATAATTTGTTATCTCTCCTGGGTAATAATACGTAAGCTTCATCACCAGGCCAAAGTTGGCGTAATTTACGGTTTTGGTTAATAAATAACCTCGCCCTAAGCTTTGCCTTCTCAGATGAACCTACTGCTATTTGGCATGCGTCTATTATTTTTTTCCTCAAATTGACCACATACTGATATGAGGTCTGAACCTCTTTGTTCATCTCAGCACCAATTAAAAGTTGTTTTAATATAGACATTGGGCCGCGTGGTCGGGCGCCAAAAACTAATTCAAATGGACTAAAGCCTGTATGTTCGTTTTTTATCTCACGATAAGCAAATAATATAGCCGGCAGGACTCTATCCCAATTTTGAGGATATTTAATTGTAACCTTATGTAGCATTTGTTTTAAGGATCTGTTGAGGACTTCTATTTTCCCATTAGATTGAGGATGGTATATTGAACTAAGGGATCTTTGAATCCCAAACATATCCATAACCTGTTTCATAGCATCTGAAACTAACTGAGTTCCTCTATCAGATAGAATGTTCTCAGGAAAGCCTATTCTACTGAAAATCAAAAATAATGCATCAGCAATATCTACTGTGGTGATGGTTTTTAAAGGAATTGCTTCTGGCCAGCGTGTGCACATATCTATGCAGGTCAACACATATTGATGACCTCTGGCTGATGTTACCTTTAAAGGGCCAATAATGTCAATGGCCATCTTTGCGAAGGGACGCAAAGAAATATCAGATGCTTGAATGGGCGCATCATGTTTTGGTTTTCTGGTTGCTACACTTTGGCAGATGGTACATGTCCGACAAAATAATTTGACGTCTTTCGTAATTCCGGGCCAAAAAAAATATGACAAAACTCTTTGTTTTGTTCTAGCAACACCTAAGTGTCCTGCACATTCAATGTCATGTGCATGTCGTAAAATGAATGGTCGAAAACAAGCTGGTACCATAATCTGTTTCTTTAAGGAATTAGCAAATTGATAGTTTCTTACTAAAATCCCATTTTTGATAGTATACCAGTGTTTTGCACAGTCATCTATCATTACATCATTCAAATGAGCAATATGAAAATATTTTTTTAAGGAAATATCATCCTTCTGTCTTTGAATAAAGGTTTCCTTATCAATGAGCTCCATCTGAAATAAATTGTCATCATCATCATTCACATCATTCATTACCTTAATATCATCATTATTTTCCTGTTGATAATGACTTATATCATCATCATTATTTTCCTTTTCTACTTCATCTTCTGAAGTGATATCTTCCGTTATATCTTCAGGTAATACATCAATGACTGGTTTGTGATGATCATTGTCCATGCGAGACTGAGCTCTGGTAGTCACAGCATTTGAACATAATAAATGTTGTCTTTCCCATATTTCAATATCTTCCTGTGTACATTCATGCAATTTAGGTATGTTTCCCATAATAATTCCAGCAATTGGATTGTCCAAGAGGCATACTAGTGTTCGTCCTGTAAAATAAGGTGTGTCCAAAAATACCTCTGCTGTGGGGTAATATTCCACAGTTCCACCAAAAGTTATGCATTTCACTTGTTTTCCTGTATAATCCACCTTATCAACCAAGGCCTTGCGCACACCAATGGTGGTTGCACCCGTGTCCCTGAGTAAAGATGCTAACTTATTATTGACAAAACCTCTGTTCAAGATCAATGAACCAGTACTTTCAAAAGATGACATGACTGGGAGAGGGTGTCCGCATAATAATCTTGGCACTCCTTGAGGCTGAAATAAAGAATTGCAATTAGTGCAGTTATCACTATTTGCTAAGTCTACACTGCATGAATTTGCATGTGCTACAATATCATTATGGTTCTGATTATTATCATGAACAATGGCATTGGTACTTTCAGTGTTTCTTGATTGTCTGGAAGTATTGTTATGATAAGATCTTTTATTTGCATTTTGATCATTTCCTCTATAAAATGATTTCTGACCTCTATTTGCTTTTGAGTTATATTCTCCTCTACTTTGCCAGTTATTGGACTTAAATGAGGTTTGTGGATAAAAGCTATCCTCTTGATATGAATTCCAATGTCTTTGAGGTTGGTATTTGTTAAAATTGTATCTACCTCTATTTTGACTGTAATTATGTGATGGTTTAAATCTTTGATTCCTATCTATGCTGTTAGATCTATATCTAGGTGCATTGTCTTGGAATGATCTGGCCGATGCAGCTGGTAATGAGTCTCTTACATTGTTTTTGCTCAATACTCTATTTGGATGTGCAACTTGATATTGACGTCCTAATGTTTGTAATTTAGTCAGGTTCTCTGGTTTTCTTTCCTGCAGGAACGCAAGAAAATCAGAACTAATAGATGACAAAACCTTGTCTCTTAGAATCAAATCTGACAAACCCTCAAAAGTTTTTTCAGTTTTGGATAGTTCAATCCATCTAGAAAAATTTAATTTAATAGCTGAAATAAATTCAGTGAAATCTTTTCCAGAATCAGGGTACAAAGATCGAAATTTCTGACGATAGCCCTCATCATCTAATTGATACCTCTGCAATAAAATGACCTTAACAGCTTCATAATCCTTTCTAGTCTGGTCATCCAAAGTGGAGACTACAGTTAATTGTTCACCAACCAATAAGTTCATAAGTCTACATGTCCATGTAGATTTGTCAATCTTATATTCTTCACAATAAGTTTCAAACCTATTTAGGAAGCATGAAACGTCATCTATGGATGCGTTAAATTTTGGCAAATTAATCCTTATGGCAGTAGTATGATCTTTATTTTTTATCTTCACCTACCCCAGGATGCAACAGTGGTTGTTGTAATTTTAATTTTTCCAGTTCAATCTCAGCTAATCTTATAGCTTGAGCATGTTGAGATTTGATCTCTTCTTGAGATCTGGCATAGGCTAATTTTTCTCTTTCAAGAGCTAATTCTTCTGATCTCCTTTTTTCTTCCAATTCCTCTTTACGGAGCTCTTCTTGTCTCCTTTTTTCTGCCAATTCTTCTTTGCGAAGTTCTTCTTGTCTGTTTATTTCCTTATCAATATAAGCTTGCAAAGATGGACCTTCCAAATTAAGTTCCTTTCCAATCTTCAATAAATCCTTTAATGAAGTCATGGTTGCTTATTCTTGTGTTTCACAATAATACACAATATATTAACTTTTATATATATGAATATGTCAGCTATATTCAATATTCACTCCACCAATCTCAGATCAATTTATAATTGCAATAGTAGATGTATTCAGATAAACAATATGGAGCAATGAAAAAAAAATTAGAACCACAACAAGTAAGAACAGCAAGACAGGGTTAGAGCAACTAAAAGAAATACAAATGGGAAAACAAAGGAATAACTATGAAATATATACGAATTAATTTAAACTAATGCTCTATTACACATAGACAAGACAAGACGCATATTACAACAATTATGACATCTATAAAATAAATGATAGTGAGATGAGGCTAGACAATATTACAAACAATAAAGCAACGAACTAAATAAAATATAACAATGACAGTACTTATGAGAACACACAATAGATAAACATGACTACACAGCTAACAAACATGGATCTGTTAAATTCAATAGAGGCAAACTTTTATACAACCAGCAGAGTATGCTGGGTCCTCTATCTGAATCACACAGATACTGCCCTATAGAACGCTTGATTTGCTCATTCGACCTAGCTTTCGCGGTATTGAATGATCACAAACCAAGTCCCTTCCAACCAGCCCGCTTGTTACAAAATCAAAAACACGTAATGAAAACACATATATGGCGAAGTCAGAGATCAGGCAAACAGATTATATCTACAGCCAGGCTGTATGTAACAATAAATAGACTTATCTGTTGCCGAGAAAACACTCCTTCTTGAGACTTCGACAAGCAAAGGAGGTAGCGATGATTGAAGCCTAGTCTCTGGTTAGGCTTAGAATGGCTACATGCTGACATCGAAGGACATCGATATGGTCCATGATTTTTGATATAAACTTGCTTCTTGAATGAAGATAGTCAGTTCCTATGACTTCTGTGTAATAATAGGTCACTTTAATAACTTAGTGACAACTTGAGGCACATTTATAATGATGGAAATCCCTTCCATTTGTTAAAACAGTCTGGCAGACGATGCGTGCCGCCATTTTGAGAAAATAGTCCCCGATTCGTTAGGCGCTGTTAGGCATCCAATGGCTTTGGCCCCCAGAAGCTGGTGCGGGTAAATGTTAGAATGTTTATTCTTTTAGGAACCGTCCTCCCGACGTCCTGTGGTAAGAGTGCATTAGACTTCAGGCTTGACACTCTTTAATACAATGGCCTGCTGAGTACCTTCCAGGGTTGTCCTTGGATATTCCATTTCAGGAATTATAATATTTATATATTGGTTTGGCCAGTTACACACAATCTCCCTGGCCCGCACCTCAGGTACTCAATAACAAGGCCCAACTTCTTGGCACAATTCACATCCATTTAATATACATATTACTCCATTTGAGTATAATACGACATCTTAGCTTTTACTAGCATATGTCTCTACTGTCCTTGATTTCGCTCCTCTCAGTTTTAATCGGACAGTCAACTTACGTGCACAAGAATTCCATATACACTGCTAAGACTAATCTGACATTATACTATTAGTGAAAGCATAAAGCAGTGATGGTAATCGATCTTGCAGGTGACATATAAAAATGCCCAAAGGCAATTAACACATTTTACAAGCGGGTCCTACTGGACACATTCCTTGCTCACTGGTCAAACGACACAAGCAGAATGCCGGTTCGAGACGCTAGCTTGTCCCAGATCAGAAATGCCGTCTGCTGTTAATTCAGAGCAGCAGACACGACGTCACTTCCTGCAACCACGGGATACCGTGTGTAAACAATATATATATCAGGAAGTGATCGACATGATATGATATTTACTCATATCATTTACTCCCCCCCCCCCCCCTGGATTAAAATAATGAAAAGGAACTTTTCATTATTTTCATAGTACAATCTTACAAGGTCACTGGAGAAACCATATGACAATATCCAAATACTCAACTGTCATCATTATGATAGCACCTAGAGGCGTGCTCCATAATCGACAATTTAACACACAAGGTGTGGTATTTAGTAATAAGATAACTAAACCCATTATCGTTAGCAGACGCTCTTTTGACACAAATGTGAGGTAACTATATTCATTAGAAGACAGATAAGAAAGGTCAATATGTCAGTCATGGCACTCACACAGCATACCATGTCAACAAACGCCCTAAGTCGTGTCGGTATGTAAGTCTACCTATCTATCAAATGAACTGCGTAATAAGCACTCAAAGACAGAATAAAGTATATGAGGCAGACAAGTTAAAATATAAGTGGTGACTGTGACAATATGTCAAAATAGTTATTAACATTTGTATGTATGCAATGTCATGTGGTGAATGACAATGTTAATGAGATGTCATATGAAGATATATTATTTAATAACTACACATATGAGGGATATAAATTATAATAAGTGGAAGCACCACTGTAATTCACTTCATATAATGATAGACCAATGAAGCAATGCAATGTCACACGTGATAATAAAACTGGTCATGTTAGACCATACACAGTTCTTCCTGTAGGAGTATTTAAAAGAATAAAAGTTTCAGTGAGTCATTAGTTTGCACATTAGTGATATGTTATGCCGGAAAGACATAGTTTATTGAAGGAAAAATCCAATTTCCATCTATGTTGGTTGTCGATGTTTGTTTTCCATGCAATATTATATGCAGCACAGAAATTATAGTTCATTCTGTACCTGAGAATTTCATACTTATGTGATGAAATGTCATTTGTTGGTTATGTCCCTTTTTGAATTCTGTAGTCAATAATTTTAGTTACTTCCCTTTCTACACAATGTTTGAGATAGTTAATTAGTGCAAATAGTTTCTTGAAAATGTAGCAGATTATCTGAATTGCACCGACTTTGATTGTTATACTGCCCAAAAGTCATTGTACAATGTGCATGAAGTAACCAAGTATTGTTCTTGAGCAATTGCATTAGACATCATGTGACGAACGCTTGAATATATATCTTGATTTTGGATGGACAGAAATTCATCATCATCATGTTGCTTGGCATAGTGTCTCTAGTTTTTCAAACTGTTTAGGTGCATGATGAAGCAATGTGGCTGTACTCTTTGAAGTATGCACTATATGAGTCAAAAGAAGTTATGTTCTTTAGTTCATGATGCTACCTTTGCGAAATAATTCCTGAGTTGTCCCAAAGGAAGTAGTGTTATCATTGAGCATCAAAGTTGGATTGAGGCAGCATTTGCGGATACAACTGGCGATATCGGATGCTTCATGCATCTGGATAGCACATCGGCCATGACGTTCAACTTTCCTGCGATGGGTTTAATCTGGTAATTATAGGGTTGAAGGGCCAGTGAGGCACGAGCTGCTTTAGCATTCTTGAATCTCGCTGTTTTGAGGTAAGACAGTGCTCTTTGGTCCGTCTCGAGAGTGAAACTTGCACCAAGCAGGTAGCGTTGCAGTTTGGAAAAGCAGAATACAAGAGCCAGTAGCTCTCTCTCGATGACCGAGTAACGTTGCTCCGTCGGCGTTAGCTTCCTGCTAACATACAGTGTTGGATGTAAGCAGCCCCTCCATTCTTGCAAGAGCACACCTCCAATTGACGTGTTGGAAGCGTCCACTGTCAGAGTAAAATGTTTAGATGGATCAGGCAATCTCAATATAGGCAACTTGGAAAACAGACATTTTAATCTATTTAAAGTAACATTAACATCATGGCTATAAATTAACCTATTTGGTGACTCCTTCTTCACCAGTGATGACAACACAGACGTATACTCCGCAAAATTAGGGATAAATTTACGATAAAAGTTTAGGAGCCCTAGAATACTTCTAACCTGTTTTTTGGTCTTAGGCATATCAAGGTTTAGAATCCTAGAGATAGTAGTATCCTCTGTTTTCAAAAAACCTCCTCCTACTTTATAACCTAAAAATGAAATCTCCTGAAATCCAATTTTAGTCTTAGATGGACGTGCAGATAGATTATGACGACGTAGAGTGGTAAGTAAGGATTGAATACCCTTCAAATGTTCATCCCATGATTGATGAAACAGACAAATGTCGTCAATGTAAGTAATAAGGTCGTCTCTGTCAGAGAAGAGTCGTCTCATCATGCGAACGAAGGTCGCAGGTGCGTTAACTAAACCAAAAGACATATAGTTAAATTGAAAGAGTCCTAATGGAGTTGCGAAAGCAGTATAAGGCTTGGATCGTTCCGTTAATGGTACTTGAAAATAGCCTTTAGATAGATCAAATTTTGAAAAAAATGTAGCTGTAGCTAGTCTATCTAATAAAGACTCCAACACGGGCATTGGTTCCGCGTCTTGGATGGTGACCGAATTTAAACGTCTAAAATCTATGCATATACGTATAGATTTGTCTTTTTTTCCTGATCAAAACCATAGGAAAACTATAAGGGGAATGAGATGGAGAAATAACATTTAATTTCACCATCTGTTCTAGTTCCTCTTTAACCTGCCCTTGTAAATGTATAGGAATAGGGTAAGGTTTCAACTTAATGGGTTGAAAGTCTGTCAGAATGATATCATGTTCGATGATATCAGTATGTCCTGGGACATCAGTAAGGACATCAGTAAAAGAACGTAAGATAGAAGTAACCTGTTCTTTCTGGGAAGAAGATAGAGTTGGTGATATATCCACATCTTTCCAACTTTCAGTAGACAAGTAGTGAAGACTAGGTAATACCAATAGTGAGTCATTACCATCAGTCAAATCAGAATTTTCTTCTTGTATGACAGCCAAAGAAGAATGACGACAGACAGATTGATCAAGAGCCTCGAAGACTGGTCTCAGATATGGTGGACGTGTATGAAACTGCTGTAACATATTGATATGAAAAGTTTTCTCTTTTCCCTCTACTGAGACAATATAATCAACATCAGACAGTTTCTCCACAATCCTGTAAGGTCCTCTCCATGAGACTAATAATTTGTTATCTCTCCTAGGTAATAATACGTAAGCTTCATCACCAGGCCAAAGTTGGCGTAATTTACGGTTTTGGTTAATAAATAACCTCGCCCTAAGCTTTGCCTTCTCAGATGAACCTACTGCTATTTGGCATGCGTCTATTATTTTTTTCCTCAAATTGACCACATACTGATATGAGGTCTGGACCTCTTTGTTCATCTCAGCACCAATTAAAAGTTGTTTTAATATAGACATTGGGCCGCGTGGTCGGGCGCCAAAAACTAATTCAAATGGACTAAAGCCTGTATGTTCGTTTTTTATCTCACGATAAGCAAATAATATAGCCGGCAGGACTCTATCCCAATTTTGAGGATATTTAATTGTAACCTTATGTAGCATTTGTTTTAAGGATCTGTTGAGGACTTCTATTTTCCCATTAGATTGAGGATGGTATATTGAACTAAGGGATCTTTGAATCCCAAACATATCCATAACCTGTTTCATAGCATCTGAAACTAACTGAGTTCCTCTATCAGATAGAATGTTCTCAGGAAAGCCTATTCTACTGAAAATCAAAAATAATGCATCAGCAATATCTACTGTGGTGATGGTTTTTAAAGGAATTGCTTCTGGCCAGCGTGTGCACATATCTATGCAGGTCAACACATATTGATGACCTCTGGCTGATGTTACCTTTAAAGGGCCAATAATGTCAATGGCCATCTTTGCGAAGGGACGCAAAGAAATATCAGATGCTTGAATGGGCGCATCATGTTTTGGTTTTCTGGTTGCTACACTTTGGCAGATGGTACATGTCCGACAAAATAATTTGACGTCTTTCGTAATTCCGGGCCAAAAAAAATATGACAAAACTCTTTGTTTTGTTCTAGCAACACCTAAGTGTCCTGCACATTCAATGTCATGTGCATGTCGTAAAATGAATGGTCGAAAACAAGCTGGTACCATAATCTGTTTCTTTAAGGAATTAGCAAATTGATAGTTTCTTACTAAAATCCCATTTTTGATAGTATACCAGTGTTTTGCACAGTCATCTATCATTACATCATTCAAATGAGCAATATGAAAATATTTTTTTAAGGAAATATCATCCTTCTGTCTTTGAATAAAGGTTTCCTTATCAATGAGCTCCATCTGAAATAAATTGTCATCATCATCATTCACATCATTCATTACCTTAATATCATCATTATTTTCCTGTTGATAATGACTTATATCATCATCATTATTTTCCTTTTCTACTTCATCTTCTGAAGTGATATCTTCAGTTATATCTTCAGGTAATACATCAATGACTGGTTTGTGATGAACATTGTCCATGCGAGACTGAGCTCTGGTAGTCACAGCATTTGAACATAATAAGTGTTGTCTTTCCCATATTTCAATATCTTCCTGTGTACATTCATGCAAATTTGGTATGTTTCCCATAATAATTCCAGCAATTGGATTGTCCAAGAGGCATACTAGTGTTCGTCCTGTAAAATAAGGTGTGTCCAAAAATACCTCTGCTGTGGGGTAATATTCCACAGTTCCACCAAAAGTTATGCATTTCACTTGTTTTCCTGTATAATCCACCTTATCAACCAAGGCCTTGCGCACACCAATGGTGGTTGCACCCGTGTCCCTGAGTAAAGATGCTAACTTATTATTGACAAAACCTCTGTTCAAGATCAATGAACCAGTACTTTCAAAAGATGACATGACTGGGAGAGGGTGTCCGCATAATAATCTTGGCACTCCTTGAGGCTGAAATAAAGAATTGCAATTAGTGCAGTTATCACTATTTGCTAAGTCTACACTGCATGAATTTGCATGTGCTACAATATCATTATGGTTCTGATTATTATCATGAACAATGGCATTGGTACTTTCAGTGTTTCTTGATTGTCTGGAAGTATTGTTATGATAAGATCTTTTATTTGCATTTTGATCATTTCCTCTATAAAATGATTTCTGACCTCTATTTGCTTTTGAGTTATATTCTCCTCTACTTTGCCAGTTATTGGACTTAAATGAGGTTTGTGGATAAAAGCTATCCTCTTGATATGAATTCCAATGTCTTTGAGGTTGGTATTTGTTAAAATTGTATCTACCTCTATTTTGACTGTAATTATGTGATGGTTTAAATCTTTGATTCCTATCTATGCTGTTAGATCTATATCTAGGTGCATTGTCTTGGAATGATCTGGCCGATGCAGCTGGTAATGAGTCTCTTACATTGTTTTTGCTCAATACTCTATTTGGATGTGCAACTTGATATTGACGTCCTAATGTTTGTAATTTAGTCAGGTTCTCTGGTTTTCTTTCCTGCACGAAGAAAATCAGAACCAAAACCTTGTCTCTTATCATCTGACAAACCCTCAAAAGTTTTTTCAGATAGTTCAATCCATCTAGAAAAATTTAATTTAATAGCTGACTTTTCCAGAATCTACAAAGATCAATATAATGACCTTAATAAAATGCTTAACAGCTTCATAATCCTTTCTAGTCTGGTCATCCAAAGTGGAGACTACAGTTAATTGTTCACCAACCAATAAGTTCATAAGTCTACATGTCCATGTAGATTTGTCAATCTTATATTCTTCACAATAAGTTTCAAACCTATTTAGGAAGTATGAAACGTCATCTATGGATGCGTTAAATTTTGGCAAATTAATCCTTATGGCAGTAGTATGATCTTTATTTTTATCTTCACCTACCCCAGGATGCAACAGTGGTTGTTGTAATTTTAATTTTTCCAGTTCAATCTCAGCTAATCTTATAGCTTGAGCATGTTGAGATTTGATCTCTTCTTGAGATCTGGCATAGGCTAATTTTTCTCTTTCAAGAGCTAATTCTTCTGATCTCCTTTTTTCTTCCAATTCCTCTTTACGGAGCTCTTCTTGTCTCCTTTTTTCTGCCAATTCTTCTTTGCGAAGTTCTTCTTGTCTGTTTATTTCCTTATCAATATAAGCTTGCAAAGATGGACCTTCCAAATTAAGTTCCTTTCCAATCTTCAATAAATCCTTTAATGAAGTCATGGTTGCTTATTCTTGTGTTTCACAATAATACACAATATATTAACTTTTATATATATGAATATGTCAGCTATATTCAATATTCACTCCACCAATCTCAGATCAATTTATAATTGCAATAGTAGATGTATTCAGATAAACAATATGGAGCAATGAAAAAAAAAATTAGAACCACAACAAGTAAGAACAGCAAGACAGGGATAGAGCAACTAAAAGAAATACAAATGGGAAAACAAAGGAATAACTATGAAATATATACGAATTAATTTAAACTAATGCTCTATTACACATAGACAAGACAAGACGCATATTACAACAATTATGACATCTATAAAATAAATGATAGTGAGATGAGGCTAGACAATATTACAAACAATAAAGCAACGAACTAAATAAAATATAACAATGACAGTACTTATGAGAACACACAATAGATAAACATGACTACACAGCTAACAAACATGGATCTGTTAAATTCAATAGAGGCAAACTTTTATACAACCAGCAGAGTATGCTGGGTCCTCTATCTGAATCACACAGATACTGCCCTATAGAACGCTTGATTTGCTCATTCGGCCTAGCTTTCGCGATATTGAATGATCACAAACCAAGTCCCTTCCAACCAGCCCGCTTGTTACAAAATCAAAAACACGTAATGAAAACACATATATGGCGAAGTCAGAGATCAGGCAAACAGATTATATCTACAGCCAGGCTGTATGTAACAATAAATAGACTTATCTGTTGCCGAGAAAACACTCCTTCTTGAGACTTCGACAAGCAAAGGAGGTAGCGATGATTGAAGCCTAGTCTCTGGTTAGGCTTAGAATGGCTACATGCTGACATCGAAGGACATCGATATGGTCCATGATTTTTTATATAAACTTGCTTCTTGAATGAAGATAGTCAGTTCCTATGACTTCTGTGTAATAATAGTTCACTTTAATAACTTAGTGACAACTTGAGGCACATTTATAATGATGGAAATCCCTTCCATTTGTTAAAACAGTCTGGCAGACGATGCGTGCCGCCATTTTGAGAAAATAGTCCCCGATTCGTTAGGCGCTGGTAGGCATCAATGGCTTTGGCCCCCAGAAGCTGGTGCGGGTAAATTCTAGAATGTTTATTCTTTTAGGAACCGTCCTCCCGACGTCCTGTGGTAAGAGTGCATTAGACTTCAGGCTTGACACTCTTTAATACAATGGCCTGCTGAGTACCTTCCAGGGTTGTCCTTGGATATTCCATTTCAGGAATTATAATATTTATATATTGGTTTGGCCAGTTACACACAATCTCCCTGGCCCGCACCTCAGGTACTCAATAACAAGGCCCAACTTCTTGGCACAATTCACATCCATTTAATATACATATTACTCCATTTGAGTATAATACGACATCTTAGCTTTTACTAGCATATGTCTCTACTGTCCTTGATTTCGCTCCTCTCAGTTTTAATCGGACAGTCAACTTACGTGCACAAGAATTCCATATACACTGCTAAGACTAATCTGACATTATACTATTAGTGAAAGCATAAAGCAGTGATGGTAATCGATCTTGCAGGTGACATATAATAATGCCCAAAGGCAATTAACACATTCTACAAGCAGGTCCTACTGGACACATTCCTTGCTCACTGGTCAAACGACACAAGCAGAATCCCCGGTTCGAGACGCTAGCTTGTCCCAGATCAGAAATGCCGTCTGCTGTTAATTCAGAGCAGCAGACACGACGTCACTTCCTGCAACCACGGGATACCGTGTGTAAACAATATATATCAGGAAGTGATCGACATGATATGATATTTACTCATATCAGTTTACACACGACTTTACGACAATATCTCCCAATCCTTAATTTCAAATCCCAGCTGTGTTTCCGCCGAAAGTTCCAATCAAATCAAATTAGATTCTGGCGAACCAATCTAATCTATCTAGCACTGTTTGGGTGGGGAAGTTTATCCTTACTCATCCCACGCGTATTTGAAAATATTAAATTTAATATACACCAATGGCCTCTTACAACAGTGATGTCAAATCGTTACATAAGATTTCCGGCGCACCTCTGTTTATGACAATATTGTGATCATGTGTTCCTGGCGTAATGTTTTCCGCCCAGAAGTTTATCCCGACAGATTATCTAATTATCCCCTTTATATGCGTGCCTCCGCCAGACAGATGTCTGGTCAGACCGTGTTGTCTTCTTTCATACAAGCTTGTGTCAACACGATCAACAGCTTTCCAGTAGGGTAAAATGTTTGACCGCCCCATTTCTACAGATGGTCAGACGGATTAGGCGATAACATATTATCGCTGGCCGGGTCACCAAACCTGGTGAAGCGTAAACAACAGTCTGGGAGTGAAGTGTGAAACAATAAGATACGCGTTACTCCCATAGCAAATACTGCCATAGGGGAGTGGCATGTTAGAGAATTCACCATATTATGTCCAGCATAGAGCAAAATAGTGAAAATACAAATGAAAAGGCATGATTTATGCCAAATAAAAGCGATGAGTGAGAAAAATGAAGAAAAGAATCGATACTGCCGGAGGGCTGAAGGTATGAGAGATCACACAAAAGAGCATGTTCAGACGTTTTGTCACACTCTTGCATCTGATCATGGTTTTGGGACAGAAGAGCCAAATCATCTGCAAAATCCAGATCATCAAGCTGTTTAGTCAGATTCCACTGGATTCCATTTCTGTTGTGTGATTTCGATGTTTTATAACCCACTCTATTGCTAGTAAGAAAAGAAATGGAGACAACAGGCATCCCTGTCTCACTCCCGTTCTAATCCTAAACGGTTCTGTAAGTTGTCCTTCATGAAGAACTCTGCATGTCATGTCTTCATAGGTTTTCCTTATTGAGTTAATGATCTTCATGGGGACTCCATAATGCCGCATCAGTTTCCAAAGTGATTCTCTGTCTACACTGTCAAATGCCTTTTCGTAGTCCACAAATCTTAGACCAATGAAATCACTACAAACTTTAACAACTATGACCTCCGCCAATTCGATTTGAAAGCAACTCGTGAGTTACTGCCCGGGCATCCATATTACGTCAAAGTTAAATCATGTTATACCGACCGCGTGAGCAAAAATTAACTTTAATTCGCCCTAACGTAAGTTCGACGTTACCTGGGTAGTGTTTTCCACGGGTGGGTGCTTTATAACGTCAGCCAATATACCCTTCCTAAATAATACTCACGCGCTTTCTACAATAAAAGTTACCGCGATAATTTAACCCAGAAAATACGACTACTTGTATGCAAATACTTTAGAGAAAGGAATATTGGTGCAAGTCTTAAAAATTAAACCCTACAGTCATACCTCCTGAAATCGCAATTAATTACCAACAGAAGAAGACCAAACTCAAGTAGTTATAAGACAAAATTACAGATAGAAAAAGAATGGGCCTGTTGAAAAATAAGAATGGGCCTGTTGAAAAATAAAACCACAGTACTGCATCACAACTTTGTTCAACTATTATTCTCAATGTGCTATCTGGTCTGTACAGGATCTGTTTTGTCGAAAACCAGCTTGTTCATCTCTCAGTTGCTTGTCTATTGACTCTTTTAATCTCTCAAGGATGATTCTGTTTAATACTTTTCCTGGCACTGATAGTAACATTATTCCTCTATAATTTGCGCACTCTTGTAAATTTCCCTTCTTAGGCAACTTGACCAGATAACCTTCCTTCCATTTTGCTGTTATTTCCTCTCTCTCCCAGACTTCGTCAAATAGTTTCTATAATATCTTTTTTTTTTTTTTAAATTAATGAAAATAAACAAAAATCCCGTTCAACCTCTGATGGGTTATAATTAGGATATATATTGTTTTCAATTCCAAATAATATGAACAACTGCCGACATGAGAAAGTGGCATCACATTTGTAAATAGGGACAATCACAATTGTGCTTTAGGTCTATATGTAAAAAAAAAAGAAAAATCAAGAAGAAACTATGAACAAGAATAATATTAAAGTGGAGGGGTGTAAAGGCCCGGTGGTTCTAGTTATATAACGGACTTTACCAGATATTTAATTGACTTTCATCTGTTTAAAGTCACATGCATTGTAAGAACAGCATCAGACCTTCACATTCCCAGCCACTATATATTAACATTTGTTCTGCCTGTAAATAATCCAATATTGGATTCTCATTTGGTCATACCTCTTACATTTTAACAAGAAATGTTCTATATTATTGTCTTGAAGACATCCTGCACAGTAAGGTTCTTCTATTCTGAAATAGCCTTTTCCCAGCTGTAGTCTGAGATGTTTCTTATTACTGGGAATTTTCAATTCCCTAGATATCTGACATTTTCTTGTTGGAGCCCTGAACATCTTATATGCATGTCTTCCTTTCAGATTTTTATCCCACTCTGTTTTCCATTCATCTGTTATTAAATCTTTAATTAAGCTCTTAATTTCTGATTTACTCATCCCTACATTTATTAGATTTTTATCAGATCTACCTTTCTTGGCTTCTTTATCTGCCTTTTCATTTCCTTCTATGCCAACATGTGAAGGTATCCAAGCAATTAAGACTGAACATACTCTGAAATATAAGTATGTAGTAGCCAGAAATATCTCCTCTGCTATATCAGGTCTACTACATTCTCGTACGTTTTTAAGTGCTTTAATTGTTGAAAGAGAGTTAAAACTGTTAGCTTTTTGGGAGGGTTCTTCTTCTCTTCTTTGATCCTTAGCCACCGACCGTCAAAGCAGTCAGTGGCCATCACACCTAGTGGCGTCTTGTAGGGCAACAAAAAATTGATTCCACTTTGCTCGGTCGGTGGCCATCCTTCGTACAGTGCCCCAACTCTGGTTCATTCTTTGCATCTCAGCCTCCACAGTTCTCCACCAAGTTGTTTTTGGTCGGCATCTCTTACGTTTTCCTTCAGGGGTCCATAGCATAGCTGTTCTTGTGATGGCATCGGGGTCTCTTCTGAGGACATGGCCAACCCAGCCCCAAATATATAATCTACACATCTTCTGTTCTTTCTAAATCCTGCTTGTTCTTTCCTCAGTTTGTGGTCTACTGCTTTTGAAATTCTCTGTATAATTATCCTGCCTAGTATTTTGCTGGGAACTGAGAGAAGAGTTATTCCTCTCCAATTATTGCAGTCTGCAAGATCTCCCTTCTTTGGGCTATTTGACAATTATTCCTTTGTTCCACTCTGTTGGTGTTGTCCCTGTTTTCCAGACTTGTGCAAATATCGGTTCTAATAGTTCTGCTGCTAGCTCAGGGTCTGTCTTAAATAGCTCTGCATTTAAGTTATCATGGCCAGGAGCTTTACTGTTCTTTAACCCTTTGATTGCTGTGATGATTTCCTCTTTTCGTGGATTGTCTGTATTAACATCTAGATCGTTTTCAGCCTCAGGAACATTCAATTGTGTCTCTGGTGGTTGCTTGTTCAGAGTTTCTCTGAAGTGCTCTGCCCATCTTGTTTCCTGTCCCTCTGCTGTCGTGATGAGATTTCCTTGCTTATCTCTTACTAATGTAATATTGTTTGCACCTCGTTTTCCGCTGATGAATTTAGTTATATTGTATACTGTGCTTTGTTCATTTCTCAGTGCTGCCTCTTCTGTCTGTCTTGCAAGATCATCTAGGAAATTCCTTTTGTTGGCTCGGGATTGGCGTTTAACTTCCTTGTCCAGCTGACTACTGTTCGCTATATAGTTGCTTTAACCTGGGGGACTTCGCTTCTGTTTTCTTTCTTTTCATTTCCGTTCTCATCGTTATGGTGTTTAATGTTTCTGGTGTTATTCAGTCTTGCTTCTTCCTTTCCTGGAATCCCAAGCATGATTTACTGCTTTCCATATATATTGTTGAAATGCTGTTGAATTTCTGGTCTATATCATTAGTCAATGTCTTTTCCTGATTGTGATAGAGTTACTGTAATTTATTTTTTTCATCAGGCCCCAGTTAAGTCTTCTATTTGAGTTTGCACCAGTCTTCTTCTCTTTGTAACTATATAAGTTGCACAAGTTCTTCTCTCTGTAAATATATCGAGTTTAGTCTTTTCTTGTAGGGAATTAATTGCGGTTTTTTCCATAGGGATTACTGTAGTTTTGGTACAGATTTTGCACCAGTGCTTTTCTCTGTAGTAATTTCGTTCTAGTAGTCGTATTTGCTTTGTTCATTTATCGCGATCATGCAGGGTTTTTCTTTGTTAAAAGTGCGCACGCGGTCGGTATAACATTATTTAACTTTTGTCGTAATATGGATGCGCGGGATGTAACATATATGACTCACGCGTTGCTCTCAAATCTATTGGCGGAGGTCAAGGGTGTTAGATTTTTGTAGCGTTTTCATTGGTCTTAGAGGACGCAAGCGGTGACGTAGAGGCATAGGTCTGCGTGGGATTTTTGAGGATATATTCTCGTGCATATTGATATCGGGTCTCTCTATGATGAAAGAATTGCCTGCCGTGAATCTAGCTTTTATCGTCTGCATCCACGCGGAAGAAACGCGGTAATAGGTATGTTCATAATTTATTAGCGTCTTAATATTGGTTCGCTTTAACATAGGATCGTAGCTGATACGTAAGGGTTCTTCGGGAAGGTTAAAGTTTTTTTTTTATATAAACGAAAGTGCCATCTATTACTATCTTAGAGAAAGTATTTAATGTAAGAGTTGCACATAATTTTTCTAGGATACGCTAGTTCGTGCTTTGATTTGATATGTTAGCTTTTGTAATAGTATCCGGGTGAATTAGCGTTTAGACACGTGGGCGCTTTGTCATAAGTAATTAACAGTCCTTTATCTGTGAGTTTTAATGGTTGTAGCGTAAAGACGCTTGCGTAATTAACTATATAAGGTTAATCATAATAATTGTAGTGTGAATGAGCTGGGTAGTTTTGTACGGTATTATCTATTGTGAATTGTATTGTTGTGTAATCAGAAATGAAATCTATAATTCTGATATAAGAATTTCTTTATTACAAAGAGATGTAGAATATTTCTGATAAGGGAATTGGTTTTCTGAGACGAGAGTTCAGCCTTCGTAGATTTAATTTTGTATTGATCAATAAACACCAAGGGTCAGTGATAAAGTAGCCCGAAGAACTACAGACAGGAAGGATTCTCTCAGTAAAAAATTGTTGTGACACGTGGCTAGTCATGCAGAACATAAGATCTAGGTCAGCCGTCTGGGAGTTAGGAACAGACCAATGTTTACTTTGTAAAAACGGGATAGATAGAGAAGAGGGGAGATTGCGGGGAGGCTGACCTTCCGGGCATAAATAATTGTTTGTCGCTTAGTGCGAAAATAGAGCAGGAGATAGATGTTAGAGAGGAGTATATTATTTATGTGTTGTACAGCTGTTACATTTCTTTTTTTTCAGCAGTTCACGGCATAGTGGGAGAGCGTAATTTGTCCATACAAATTACCCACGGCAACAGTGGCATCACATAAGCTGAAAGCTTGAGATATCGCCAGGGGCGATAGAAAATAAAAACGTGGTTCCAGGCATCGAACACATTCTTCAAGCTGGAACAGGATTTTGTCATTAAAAAAATCCAGAGCTCTGAGCTCTTTGTTGTTACACACGCAAATTGGCGCGTTTCCAGCGTGGTTGTAATTTCATTTTCTTCACGACCATAATAAAGTCGTTGCTCTAAACCCGCAGAGGGGTAAAAGGGCCAAGTTAAGAAGTTGTCCAGCATCAGTGAAGCTTCTACAGTTGAATTCAAGTACCTCGTGCTTGATAACCAAGTCATCTATGCAGAAGTCAGAAACAGGAGAAAGGGTGAACATTCCTGGTTCTGAATGTGAACGAGAGAAGGGCGTAACGGAGATGCCAAATCAGCAGATCAAGAGTGTCAGAGAGACACTGAAGCCAGATGGAGAGGAAAGATAGATAGACAGAATTAGCCGGGACCAGTAGGGTCTTATATTATCCTTAGAGGGAAGCCTCTGAGCCATAAATGTAAACAAAGTCTACTAGCGTAGCAGTAAAAGTGGTGTTAGTTAGCGGTGTGTATATCGCCTAAAGAGATTGGAAACTGTGTAGGTAGTTGTTTAGGCAGTGTCAGCAGGACAGCGACAGCAGATAATTAATAATAGCTAGTTGGAGTGATGGCTCGAAATCCGAGGCCCACCCAGTTCAGTGTGGTTTTTGTTTAATCTCAATTTCTTTTCCCCATACAGGTTGCAATTGTGGGTGAAGGGTTGGGGTTGATGATAAATCATTTTAAATGTGCTTTGTTTGCTTTCAGGTGTGCGAACTCGCACTTTATTTCTTTGATATGTATTTGATTTTATTGGTGTAAATAAACTGTAAATTATAGCGTGGATCAGTGTTGCGTGATAAATTCTCGCAACATCGTTTTATTACAATATCTATTTTATAACGCAAGGGCAACAACTGCTTGAAATTTATAGTCACTTTTCTCGGTAAGCATTTGTCTTCCCGCGTTGGTATTGAATGCAGTTAAGTTTTGAGCTGTGGTCTTTTTGCGCTGGACTGCGCATGACTGGTCTTGTTTTTTGGTCGATCGGTTTCCGCCCACCACTAGTGGAGTGAGCGATTTGAATGGCGAAAGAGATGCCTCGTTGAAGAGGGGATCTCCGCTATTTTTTGTTCTGTCAGGGATGTGTAGTCCTCTTAATGGATATTTCGTTTATTCGAGATAATACCTCTAGTGTTTCCCACATGTCGGGAGGCGTGATATTTCTGTGTATTTCCTGAAGGCAAGGTAAATTGACTTTTCATTAACTCTATCGATTTTGGGTCGTGAGCGATTTCGATTCATAGCCTGTCTTCGAAAGTCGTCGTCACGAGATGTTTTCCCAGCTCACATGTCGCTGTATTGTACTGCATCGGTTGATGCATGTCCCAAGGACCATTACTTGCTACTTTGTTAAATGAACTAGGTTTGGAAAACCTTTATTATCTAGAGGATATTTTTGAGGACATTATTTATACTTCGGCAGACGTGTCTGTCTTGCTGAAGTCAGACTAAGGAGAGTGAACTGATCTCATACATCTGGTTATCTCCTGGCTGTTATAGAAAAGGATGGAGTTTTTCACCTGACTACATTTACAGCACTATGAAATATAACTTGCATCTGACTCATCATTGTAATGCTGTCTACCGTCTATTGCTGTATTGAATGTTGCTGTGATAATGACTGTTTGATGTGCCTACATATTCGCGTAACCATTTTGTCACTGTGGCGTCCACAATAAATAATGAAGAAAAACGTCAACGGCTGTTACAAGAATCATTGACTTTATACGTCGTGAGTTTACTGACGTCCTATGTGGATTGCCCTGTTATTTTTGTATGAACATTGTTTGACTGAACACATCTGCACACTACACAAAACCAGACATGCGGATACCATCCATCATCATATGGCATCACGCATCATTTGGTGGCCATAAGCTGGTTTGATTCTGGTACCAGCAAACACGGGGTCCCTTACCCACTTCATTTTCAACAAGAATTCATCAGCATCCTTCAAGAAATTAACATTCTTCAATACAGTCAACATCTTCAAAATTTTCAAAGTACTCGGCGTTGCCCGGTAAAAGTCAAAATTTCAACGGAAACAAGAATTTGACAGTACCCGGCGTTGTTACATGTTGCCGGATAACTCGGACTGCTGTTATCTTTTACGCAAGTCAAGCAAGTTGCTGCTGTCAAGGTTCCAGTGCTGTCGTTTTTGTGAAGGTCAAGTGCCGGTTGAAACGGGTTGTTTTCTGAAGAAGGCCAAGTACCGATTTCCATCAACTTACTTTTGGATTAGAAGGTCAAGTGACGAAACAACTCAACACACAGTAATTCAGAAGCTCTTGTACCATCGTGTTAGCAGTGGAAGCAGTTCAGATGTGCCATCATCGTTGGAGCTTCGCTCTTTAGGACGTTGATTGACATCCGTTTTGTCTGCTGTTCTACGATTGGAAGCCTATAAGTTAAGTGGCCTGTTTGTATGTAAACTGTGCCCTTATACTTCTGCTGAGTCTTCTGTGTATCATCTCATTCTATATGTTATATGTCTATATGTTATTTGTATATTTATATGTTTATATTTCAGCGGGTTCTCGGTTGGGTGGTGTCTCCGTTAGATTATGCCACGTCATAGAGGTCGTCTATTGTGAGCGTTTTCTGTAGGGTTTGCAAATTTCCGATACTGGAATTTGCTAAGCGACTTCTGTTGCTATTTATGTTAGCTGTGATGACATGTTTTAATATTGTTTTCGTTATTATTTCGCATTCTTTAGTTTTGTTTTGATTTGTTTGTATTTGTTAGCCTACTCTTGTCTATAATTTAGTTTCATACAACATTTTTGTTTATACACTGTGGTGTCATGTATTTTGTTTAATTATAGCGCAGATATCGTCACATTTTTTGTGATATTTCATTAATTTCTGCTTTATTTTTAGTTGATTTCTGCGAACGTTTTTGTATTGTTGCTGATCTTTGTTATTGTTTACATTGTTATTGTTTACATTGTTTGCATTGTTTACATTTTCAATGTTTACATTCTGCATGTGTTTACATAGTCATTGTTTACAGTTATAGTAATTAGTTAATGGGCTATGCTAATGCACTGTTACTACTACACTGATGATAAATGAATGATGAATAGTGTCGTGCACTATTGAATGAGAAGTGCACTTATGATCAAGAATTGAGTGCTGATATTTCATATACAAGTTCTTTGATTGGAGACTTGTTTCCCACAGAGACTGGGATAATATAATGTGATGTGAATATACAAGTGCTTAATTAAGACTTGTTACACTTAGGTTTGAAATAAATTAGTTAATTATTTCAGGTTTTGGACTCATATGTTAGACAACATGTCTACATTTGAGCACTTTATTGAGCAGGGTAAATTGCTTGGGAAGACTGGTGATAAGTTAGAAGAATTTGCAACTGCTCGATATGATAAAGCAATGGAAGCTGAACAAAAGAAACTGCAGATGCAGGTGGATGAAAAAAGATTCCAAATGGAAATGGAAAAACAAAAAGGGAATCAGAAGCTGAGGAGAGAAAGCTAGAGGCTGAGAATAAAAGACTTGAAAAAGAGGCTGAAAATAAAAGACTTGAAAAAGAAGCTGAAAATGAAAGACTTCAAAAAGAGGCTCAGGCTGAGGAAAGAAGATTACAGAGAGAGTCTGATGAGAGGAAAGAGAAAGCAAAAATGGAACATGAAGAAAAGGTCTTAGCTTTAGAGTTGGAAAAATTGAAATTGATGAACATGAGTAATGGTAATGATTCAAACAAGGGTTCATCTTCTGGTAAGGCTAATAATGATACTTTTAAGATTAAGTTACCAACATTTAGTCCTTCCAGTGATGACATAATGTTCTATCTGGACAGATTTGAACAAGCATGTACAGCTCATAACATAGACAAAGCAAAATATGTTTATCAGTTATCAGGGATACTGACAGGTAAAGCTCTAAGTATATTAAATATGGTGGATGAACCTGACAAGAACAATTATGAGGTTGTCAGGGCCGCTTTGTTAAAGAAATATCAGCTTAACGAAGACGGCTATCGTCTACAATTTAAAAACATGTTACCTGAAAATGGAGTTGAATTCTCCGAGTTTATTGCAAGAATACGCATTACTTTCTCACGATGGGTTGAACTATCTAAGACGGAAAAAACTTATGAAGGACTTATGGACTTAATACTTAGAGACAAAGTCATGTCGTCTGTCAATGAGTCTTTCCTTGCTTTCCTTCATGAACGTAAACCTAAAACAATAAAAGAAATGGAAGATTTCTGTTGCCAATACGTAACTGCGCACCCACACATAACCATGGGTAACTCTAAGGTGAAAGAAGGTTTACCAGTTGCTTCGGCAGCTCCGTATGGCCAAAACTTTGCTCGTAGATTCCAACAAAATTTTGATAGAAAGAGTAGCGGTAATTTCTGTCAAAATCATGGAAATCAATTTCATGGTGATTCTTCTTCGAAGAATTGGAGACAACCTGATAGTACTCGTTACTATCACCCTAATAATTATAAGCATTTCAAAAGAGGATATGGTAATAGAGGTTATTCCTGCCAAAGACCTCAGAACCAAACAAATAGATGTTCGCATCAATGTGAACATGATAGTAATCGTGGAAACTGGAATTCGAACCAGGATAACAATTACAATAGAGACAATAATAACTGCAGAGATAATAATAACTCTGATAACTTCAGAGGTAATAATAGTCGGGGTAGATCTCAACACAAAAAAAAGAGATATCAGCAGGCTAATGCTGTACAACAGGAAACTGAGGGAGCCTGTAATCATGTTGTTGATAGTAAAAACTTTGACGCTGTCACTGGTTCTGCTTTTGACTTTGAGAGAGCAAACAAATGCCCCCAATGCAGTACTTTATTCGAACCGGGTACCATAACTACTTTGAGTTGTGGTCACCCACTTCCCGCTCTTCCTGCTGCTGTTGCGCATGACGGGAGGGGTTCTTTAATTCTACATAAGGGTCTTGTTAATGATACTCCGGTCTCACTACTTTTCGATTCCGGATGCACCACTATTGGTGTTAGACAATCGCTTGTAGATCCATCTTGTGCTACAGGAAGGGTTATTAAATGTGTCACATTTGGCGGCACTCTAGAAAAATATCCTACTGCTGTAATTCGCATTGCCACTCCTTTCTTTACTGGAGATGTGCATGCTTGTCTCTTACCTAATCCTATTGCGGACCTTATTATTGGTCGTATTCACGGAGTTAGGGAGTGTACCCCACAGCAGATTGCTGCTTGGGAAGATAATAACATGCAAGCTACAAATGCAGTAGTTACAAGAGCACAAGCTCTACAAACACCCGAAACTTCACTGAATAGTGATAATGAAGTTGATAGCCAAGATAGTCACTTAGTAATCACTCGTGACTCTTTCATAAAATTGCAAGAAGAAGATCCTTCTTTAAAAAAATTCTTCGTTCTTGCGAAGAAAGGTGATCCGAATCGGGATACAAATAGAAAATCTTGGATTGCAATGAGAAACGGCGTACTTGTACGTATGGTACAAGATTCGACTACGTCGGCACATTCGCAAATTCTTGTTCCCAAGAGCATGAGAGTGCAAATATTACAACATGCTCATGACTCGCAATGTGCTGGACATATGGGTTTTTCCCGTACGAAGTCGAGAGTCCTTGCGGCTTTCTTTTGGCCTTTTGTCAATAAGGACATTCGTATTTACTGCCGATCATGCAAGGTATGTCAGGAGGTCAAATCTAGAGGACCACGACATGCTGCGCCTATCCAGGCTGCTGACATTCCTATTCGGCCGTTTCAGAAAATGGCCATAGATATTATTGGCCCTTTTAAGGTCAAGTCGGCCAGAGGACATCAGTTTATCCTTACATGTGTCGATATGTGCACACGTTGGCCAGAGGCTATTCCTCTTAAGAGCATATCTACTACAGATATCGCAGATGCTCTTTGGTTGATATTTTCTCGCTTGGGGTTCCCCAGAGAAATATTGTCAGACCATGGCACTCAACTCATATCTGACACTATGTCACAGGTAATGTCTACCTTACATATTGAACGATCTCTCAGTAGTATCTACCATCCTATGTCTAATGAGTTAGTTGAGCGTCTGAATAGAACGCTCAAGACTTTGCTTGGTAAGATAACTGAAGATCATCCTCAAGATTGGGACAGGGTTTTACCCGCGGCTCTCTTTGCCTATAGAGAAGTCCCTAATGAACACACAGGATTTTCTCCCTTCGAACTTGTCTTTGGCGCGCGTCCACGCGGCCCTATGTCTTTATTACACGATCTCATCACTGCCGATGATATTAGCGATGAAACTCAATCCTCATATGAGTATGTCATTGCTCTTAGACAAAAGATCATTGAGGCATGTAAGCTAGCAACTGCTTCATCAGAAATTGCTAAAGAGAAGGCAAGACAGTTTGCTAACAAGAATAGATGTCTACGACAACTTTGTCCAGGTGACAAAGCATTCGTCCTACTCCCCAGTAGGGAAAATAGACTTCTTATTGCATGGAAAGGTCCGTATGCAATAGTCTCTCGGATTTCCGATGTTGACTATGTGGTCGATATTGCATGGAAAGGTCCGTATTTGCAAGGCAAAACGGATAGCTCCTCTCGGACAGGATTTACCGATGTTAATCTTCCCCTTCCAGTGGTTCCATTACTCGAAAGGTCCGTATGCAATAGTCTCTCGGATTTCCGATGTTGACTATGTGGTCGATATTGATGGAAAGCATAAAACTTTCCACATAAACATGCTTTCGGAATTTCACGAACGTCCGGACTATTTGCTGCCTATTTCCAGGCAACGGATGATGCTCCTGCACCTCACGGTCATTATTCATCCCTGTCTGTCATACAGGATGAGGAATCTACCTTCTCTGATGTTAATCTTCCCCTTCCAGTGGTTCCATTACATTCTACGGAATCTTGGAAAAACGTTTCTGTTTCTCCTAATCTTTCTGGTGACGAACATCGACAAGTCTCGTCGATGTTACAAACATTTCAGGATGTTCTCACTGACATTCCTGGACACACAGATGTCATAGAACATGACATAATTCTTACCGACTGTAACTGTCTTTTTTTTCTTGTTGAGGTGATCACTGGCCCAAGACAGTTTACATGTTGTTAGATGTGTAGTGCGAGCGTATGATGAGTTGAGTGTGGGTGCGAATGAAGACGCGAATGTGTTTAGGCTCGTATAGATTAGATCCTGCAACCCATACTCTCACATGCAGTAATCAAGGATGCTTTGACACTGCAGGCATGTTTCAAGACATTTATTGACGGGAACACACATAATATCAACAGGAACAGTCAGTGTAACAAGGTCATGCTGACCTGACATCGATAGGTATACATTTGGCATTCAAAAAGGTAAACATCAGAATAGACGTGCATGGTCAATAGCAAAGTTCTTCAATAATGACAGTTCGTAGCGTCGCCCTTGGCGTCTCTGACTAAACGCGTCAGATGCCTTAGTTACCTTGACACACAGGTGCAACTTGGCACTCCCTGCCAATTGCACATATCAGGCTGTAGTATAATAGCCGGAAGCACAGGCCTCGTCCTAACGTCGGCCGTGTACTTCTGTTAAATAGGTTATCACCAACCCTGCAGTAATACTTATTGTAGATAGAAGTTCCGCCAATCTGCGGCTCCCACAATATATCCTCGTCACTGGATTTCTGGACAATATAAGACTAACAGTCTTGGATGGCTACCTCGAGCACAAATATATAAGTTCTGAAATGGCGGATCCGTGAACTGCTGTTCACCCTAGGTAATCCTTTACATGTTCTGCCACCGAAAAGCGTAATAATGCATAAAGGTCGGTATTACCTGGTAAATGAATCCTCAGAACTACACAAGGAATTCTGTCGTCATCCCGACGCACAGAGATTCACTGGGGAAAACTGCCATAGCAGTTACTTCGAAGATTCTCCCCGAAAAACAATGGACTCTTGGTCCCTTCAGAAAAACAGGACCTCCCGGCTTCCCGGAAGTATATCTCACTCCCGCTTAAAAAACCTTCCCATAGGCCCACGCCGAACTGTCAACCTCTGACCCTAAAGGTCAAACACAATGAATGAATAAACAAGGGAAGACAACCCCTAATCAACCTGACATCGCAGGTAAAGACACAATTATACTTATGATACAAACATAAGCAAATAACTTGACAGATGACTCCGTCGAAAATGACAGCAACATTACTACCACCCCCCTGTAAAAAAAAAAATGCAATTTTTTTTTTTTTTAATATGTTCATGAGCAAGATAGCACCAGTATCACTTCTGTGCTCATGCAAACAATGAACCTAATATCAGGTACAATAGAAGAGGGTACAAATCATCTCCCAACATAGGAGAAAATATTTCCTTTAAGCCAAACAAACTAAGGGATACCATTCAAGAAACCTAAGTTGCTGGCAATACCAATCATATATCAAACATTACTAAATAATATAATCATAGCAATATACAAATGTCAATGCTATTTTAGCAACATATCACTGATGGATGGACAAAATGAAATTTGTTAAATTATCTAAACATCATCCAAATACATTTGTATTACAACATATTATGATATTAAGGACAGACCTAAGTCTGAAAATATATCAGGAAAAACTAGGACACAAGATTTAACTGGAATCATGTGGGCATCTAGACAATATGTCCGCCATCACATTATCCGAACCACGGATAGCTCGCACCGTGAAATGGAAAGGCTGAAGAGCAATAGCATAACGAGTAGATCTCGAGCTCTTCAAATCCTTACTTTGCATAGCCGTAAGAGCTTTTTGGTCGGTTTCCATAAAGAAATGCGCGCCCAGAAGGAACCTTTGTAGCTTAAGAATGGACCAAACCATAGCTAACAATTCGGTCCAAAACCGAGTAATTCCTTTCTGCCGCATTCAGCTTCCTAGAAATATACATTACAGGATGCAGAGTTCCTGAATATTCCTGCATTAGTGCCGCTCCAATGCCAGTGGAAGAGGCATCACTACGAAGGACAAAAGTCTTATCAATCGTCGGTAGTCTTAAGATAGGATGAGATGAGAACAAATTCTTAACCTGATCCAATGAAGATTGGCATTCTTGGGACCAACGCACCATATTAGGAGAACCTTTTTTCAATAACGTTGAAAGTGGTGCCATAATGGAGGACAGATTCTCAATGAATCTTCCATAGAATTGTATCAATCCCAAGAGACTACGCACTTGCTTTTTTGTCTTCGGAACCGAGATATTTAATATCTTTGAAATGTTTTGGTCCTCTGTCTTCAACAGACCATGACCAACTCGATGACCTAGGAAGGAAATTTCACTAAACCCAACAAAAGCTTTAGAGGGTTTAGCAGTCAAACTATGCTCACGTAGAGTAGATAGCAATTCCTTCAGACCCACATAGTGTTCTTCCCAAGTATCGCTGAAAAGACAGATGTCGTCTAAATATGCAATGACATCTGCACGATCTGATAGAATTCGTCGCATCATGCGCACGAAAGTCGCTGGGGCGTTCATAAGCCCGAAAGGCATAAAATTCCATTGAAACAGACCCCTAGGTGTCGAAAAAGCAGTGAGAGGTTTGGCGTGTTCCGTCAATGGGACTTGCCAATAACCTTTCGACAAGTCTAGTTTAGTAAAGAATTTAGCTTTAGAAAGTCTAATAAGTAGATCATCTAATAACGGCATAGGTTCAGCATCGAACTTCGTAACTTGATTTAATTTGCGATAATCAACGCAAAGACGTATGTTATTGTCTTTCTTTCGAACAATAACTATCGACGAAGAATAAGCTGAAGTGGATGGTTCAATTATTTGTAGTTGAATCATTTCATCCAATTCTTTCTCGACTTGTGCTTGAAAATGAATAGGTATTGGGTATGGTCTTACTCTGATCGGATTACGATCAGTAAGTATGATGTCATGTTCTATGACATCTGTGTGTCCAGGAATGTCGGTAAGGACATCCTGATATGATTGTAACGTAGAGGATACTTGACGTTGTTCCTCAAAAGACAAGTTAGAAGAGACTGTAACGTCTCTCCACGATTCCGTTGAAATAAGTGGAATCGTAGGAAGAGGTAAGTTCACGTCAGAAAAAATAGTTTCCTCATCCTGTATAACGGACAGGGATGAGATGTGACCATGTTGAACTGGAGAGTCGTCCGTCGCCTGGAAAATAGGCTGTAAATAGTCTGGACGTTCAATAAACTCTGTTAACATATTTATATGGAAGGTTTTATGCCTTCCATCCACATCGACAATATAGTCGACATCAGAAATTTTCGAGACTATAGTGTATGGACCCTTCCAAGAAATGAGAAGTCTATTCTCTCTTGAGGGCAGTAAGACATATGCTTTGTCTCCAGGACAAAGTTGACGTAGGCGTCTTTTCTTATTAGCAAATCGCCTAGCTTTTTCTTTCGCAAATTCGGAAGATGAAGTTGCTAACCTGCACGATTCGATAATCTTTTCTCTAAGAGCTATAACATATTCATATGACGATTGTGTATCATCGTCAATATTATCGGAAGTTATCAAATCGTGTAACAAGGACATTGGCCCGCGCGGTTGCGCGCCAAAGACAAGTTCGAAAGGAGAAAACCCTGTATGCTCGTTGGGAACCTCTCTATAGGCAAAGAGGACTGCAGGTAAAACCCTGTCCCAATCTTCAGGATGATCCTCCGTTATCTTGCCAAGTAAGTTCTTTAGTGTCCTGTTAAGACGTTCTACCAATCCATTGGACATTGGATGATAAATACTACTGAGAGACCTTTTAATGTCTAGCGTAGCCATTACCTGAGACATAACGTCCGAAATTAACTGAGTGCCGTGATCCGACAGTATTTCTCCGGGGAATCCCAGACGAGAAAATACGAGCCAAAGAGCATCAGCGATATCGACAGTTGATATGCTCTTCAGAGGAATAGCCTCTGGCCAACGCGTGCACATGTCCACGCAAGTGAGGATAAATTGGTGTCCTCTGGCTGACTTAATTTTGAACGGACCAATGATGTCTATAGCCATTTTCTGAAACGGCCGAATCGGAATATCTGCAGCCTGAATAGGAGCAGCATGTCTCGGACCCCTAGACTTACCTCTTGACAAATTTTGCAAGATCGGCAATAAATTCGGATGTCTTTATTCACGAATGGCCAAAAGAATGACGCAAGGACTCTAGTTTTAGTTCTGGAAAAACCCATGTGTCCCGCACACTGAGAATCGTGTGCATGCCGAAGAATTAAGGCTCTCATACACTTAGGCACAAGAATTTGCGAGTGCATAGACTTGTCCGAGTGTTGTACCATTCGTACCAATATACCATTCTTCATAGTGATATACGATTTGTGATTCGTATTTTGATTGGGATCCCCTTTCTTTGCAAGAAGGAAGTATTTCTTCAAAGAAGGATCCTCTTCTTGACGTTTAACAAACGAGTCATGGGAAATCACCAAGTGCTCGTCTTGGCTATCAACTTCATTACTATTATAAGATGAAGTTGGGGGATTAAGAGCTTGAGCTCTTGTCACCACTGCATTGACCGTTTGAATGTTTTTTTCTTCCCAACTAGAAATTTGTTGCGGGGTGCATTCCTTAACCCCATGAATACGACCGATTATAAGATCCGCAATAGGATTAGGAAGAAGACATGCATGGACATCTCCTGTGAAGAAAGGAGTGTCAATCCTAATAATAGCAGTAGGATAGCTTTCCATAGTACCACCAAATGTAACACATTTGATTGTTTTTCCCGTGGCACAGCAAGGATCTATCAGAGACTCCTTAACCCCGACGGTAGTACATCCCGAATCGAAAAGTACTGAGACTAGCCTATCATTTATTAGACCTTTATGTAAGATGAGAGATCCTCTCCCATCATGCGCAACTGTAGCAGGTAGAGCAGGAAGAGGGTGACCACAACTTAGCGTAGATACAGTTGATGAGTCAAACAATGTTAAGCATTGGGGGCATTCAGTTGCTCTCCCAAAATCGAAAGCACAACCAGTGATAGCCCTAGAGTTACCACTATCATTTACTGTATTACAGGCTCCATCAAACTCTTGTTGCGCAGAGTTTGCCTGTTGGTAAGGTCTTTTTTTGTTAAACCTAGGTCTACCTCGATTATCATTTCCCCTGTAATTATTTCGACTATCATTTCCCCTGTAATTGTTATCATATTGCCTATTGTAATCATCATTCCGGTTTGAATCCCGGTTTCTAAATTCACCATCGTCATAATCTTGACGTCGAGAATGATTACCTCGAAAATTTGAATAGTTATTATTTGGATAGCCTTTACGAAAGTGTCTCAAATTATTACCACTAAAATTACGAGAACTACCATCTTGTCTCCACTGCATAGACGAAGAACCATCATGTGTTGGATTACTCCGCTTCTGAGTGTAATTTTGATTACTTCCCCTATTCCAATTTTGTTGAGCACCCTGAAATTTTTTTCTGAAATTAGGGCCATATGGTGTTGCCGAAGCAGCTGGCAACCCTTCTTTCACTTTAGAATTGCTAACTGTAGCATGGGGATGTGCTGTGGCATACTGACAACAGTATTCCTCCATTTCTTTTAAGTTTTTAGGCTTACGCTCATGAAGGAATGCAAGAAAAGAATCATTAACAGATGACAAAACCTTATCTCGCAATAATAAGTCCATTAGACCTTCATATGTTTTCTCAATCTGAGACAACTCAACCCATCGTGTAAATGTACGACGTATCTTTGTAACAAAATCAGAGAAATCTACTCCATTTTCTGGCAACATTGTCCTAAAACGAAGACGATAGTCTTCTTGTTTTAATTGGTATTTCTTTAGTAATGCTGCCCTGACAACATCATAATTAGTCCTCTCATGTTCGTCTATTGTCATAAGAGTAGTCACTGTGTCACCTGTAAAAAATGGCATCAGTTGTTCAACATATTTTTCCTTTTTTATGTTATGCGTATCGCACAAAAATTGGAATCTATCTAGATAATCTGCTACGTCATCCTTTAAAGGATTGAAATGAGGCAATTTAATCCTACTAACAAACTCCTTTGTCGTACTCGAAGTTGTTTGCTGAGCACCCGTACTCGCCAATTTCAATTTCTCTAACTCCAAAATTGCGAGTTTTTCATCAAGTTCCATCTTCTGTTTTCTTTCCTCATGTTCCATTTTTCTAATTTCAGCCTCAGCAGCAGCTTGAAGTTTTTTTTCCTCTGCAGCAGCTTGAAGTTTTTTTCCCTCTGCAGCAGCTTGAAGTTTTTTGTCTTCCATTTCCATCTGGAATTTTCTTTCATCAGCTGCAGCTTGAGCTTTCCTCTCCTCAGCAGCAGCTTGAGCTTTTCTCTCCTCAGCCTCTCTTTGATACCTTCTTTCTTCAAGTTCTAATCTTCTATTCTCAGCTTCTAGCTTCTTTAGTTCAGCTTCTGCTTTCAATTTAATTTCCTCTTTTTGTTTCTTTTCTTCTGACTTTAATGCAATGGCGAATTGAGCAGATGAATATTCTTCCAATTCTTTACCAGACTTACCAAGGGTCAACCCTTGCTGGATGAAGAAATCCAATGTAGACATTCTGTCTAATGAGATCAGAAACCTGAAAAAAAAATTAAATAAATTACCTTATCCCACTTCAATGGGAGACAAGTCTGAAATGCTAGACTTGTATACTCACTTCACTTTATTTTACTGTCTCAATCTTTGTAGATAACAAGTCTTTTATCAAAGAACTTGTATAAATATCTTATATAATATTATTTAACAAACTCTATATGAAGAGTCTACCTTATCAATAATATCAAAACATGACCAAGTATGTGTATGTAGACTGTGCATGACAGTAATGTAGTACAACCAAAAAAAAAAATACAAAGACAAAAATACAAAACAATACAAATGGCAACACTGTTTTAACCAAAAATGTGTAGAGAAATACACAAGAAAGGAGAGACCTACAGAATACAAACAAAACAAATCGACAATCAAAACTGAAAAACAGACAAAATATTACAAAAACAACGTTAAGTACAATTACATCACAGCTAACATCAATAGCGACCAATTGTCACTAGCAAATTTCCAAATTAAGAAAATTTGCACCTACAGACCGCTTACAGTAAGCCTCGATCAAGTGGCATATTTACCGTAAGACCCACCAACCGAAAAACCCGCAGAAAAATACACAAAACAGTAGAAGTGACATAAACATATAGCAATCAATTTCAATGTGTTGCAGAACAAGTTCAGTCACAGCTGAAACTAAAATAAATTTCTTGCTCCTTGCGAACACAGAAACGAAATGTCAAACGCGCACTGAACGTCAAATCCACTGTAACATAAAGTGGTATTCACGAACCAAAGTTACTATGACCTTCTCAAATTAGGGCTTGCACATTGAATGTTTACAATTTCACGTACTGTTTACAGACACTTGACCTCCAACAATGTAGCTTGAATACTCTGACCTAGAAAAGTCTGTTGTTGAATGAAACGTGTAACAACCCGCAGTACTGTTTACAATAGGAACCCGCCTTCTATGCAGTTATGGTCCACGTAGCAAATGCCTAGTAGTTCACTTCAGTACTTGTCTTGTTATGCTTTATGTAGCATTATAATATAAATGCTCGTACTGTTTATTTGTGTCAACCGTTGATGACCTATATCTGTCCTGTTGTAGCCAAAACTTGCAAGTGTAGAATTAGCGCTGTGTTACGGCTGTCCCGTGTGTAGCTTAGACCCACAGATCAGAAGTGTAATGTGTACTTGTCCTTCTTGTAACTTTCTCGACAAAACTGGAGACATCATACATGTAACAGCCAACCAGGAATGTAAATTTCTGGATCCATAAATGTCAACAATAATGTCAAATGCTCGCTCTGTTCTTTTTAAACCCACAGATCTGGTCCATCAGAAATGTAAGTTTCTAGGCCACATTGGCGACAAGAAATGTATCATAAGAGCCCACGTAACTGGTCCACCAGAAATGTAACTGTCTTTTTTTTTTCTTGTTGAGGTGATCACTGGCCCAAGACAGTTTACATGTTGTTAGATGTGTAGTGCGAGCGTATGATGAGTTGAGTGTGGGTGCGAATGAAGACGCGAATGTGTTTAGGCTCGTATAGATGTAGATCCTGCAACCCATACTCTCACATGCAGTAATCAAGGATGCTTTGACACTGCAGGCATGTTTCAAGACATTTATTGACGGGAACACACATAATATCAACAGGAACAGTCAGTGTAACAAGGTCATGCTGACCTGACATCGATAGGTATACATTTGGCATTCAAAAAGGTAAACATCAGAATAGACGTGCATGGTCAATAGCAAAGTTCTTCAATAATGACAGTTCGTAGCGTCGCCCTTGGCGTCTCTGACTAAACGCGTCAGATGCCTTAGTTACCTTGACACACAGGTGCAACTTGGCACTCCCTGCCAATTGCACATATCAGGCTGTAGTATAATAGCCGGAAGCACAGGCCTCGTCCTAACGTCGGCCGTGTACTTCTGTTAAATAGGTTATCACCAACCCTGCAGTAATACTTATTGTAGATAGAAGTTCCGCCAATCTGCGGCTCCCACAATATATCTTCGTCACTGGATTTCTGGACAATATAAGACTAACAGTCTTGGATGGCTACCTCGAGCACAAATATATAAGTTCTGAAATGGCGGAATCCGTGAAC